>CM074725.1:4584669-4718312 GCA_037306005.1 Rhinophrynus dorsalis | reverse complement strand
TATTATGGGAATTCTTATTGTCCTCTCTAGCGCAGTCAGTTTGTTATAGGAATTCTTATTGTCCTCTCTAGCACAGTCAGTTTGTTATGGGAATTCTTATTGTCCTCTCTAGCGCAGTCAGTTGTTATGGGAATTCTTATTGTCCTCTCTATCGCAGTCAGTTTGTTACAGGAATTCTTATTGTCCTCTCTAGCGCAGTCAGTTTGTTATGGGAATTCTTATTGTCCTCTCTAGCGCAGTCAGTTTGTTATGGGAATTCTTATTGTCCTCTCTAGCGCAGTCAGTTTGTTATGGGAATTCTTATTGTCCTCTCTAGCGCAGTCAGTTTATTATGGGAATTCTTATTGTCCTCTCTAGCGCAGTCAGTTATGGGAATTCTTATTGTCCTCTCTAGCGCAGTCAGTTATGGGAATTCTTATTGTCCTCTCTAGCGCAGTCAGTTATGGGAATTCTTATTGTCCTCTCTAGCGCAGTCAGTTTATTATGGGAATTCTTATTGTCCTCTCTAGCGCAGTCAGTTTGTTATGGGAATTCTTATTGTCCTCTCTAGCGCAGTCAGTTTGTTCAGGGAATTATTATTGTCCTCTCTAGTGCAGTCAGTTTGTTATGGGAATTCTTATTGTCCTCTCTAGCGCAGTCAGTTTGTTACAGGAATTCTTATTGTCCTCTCTAGCGCAGTCATTTTATTATGGGAATTCTTATTGTCCTCTCTAGCGCAGTCAGTTTATTATGGGAATTCTTATTGTCCTCTCTAGCGCAGTCAGTTTGTTTCAGGAATTCTTATTGTCCTCTCTAGCGCAGTCAGTTTGTTACAGGAATTCTTATTGTCCTCTCTAGCGCAGTCAGTTTGTTATGGGAATTCTTATTGTCCTCTCTAGCGCAGTCAGTTTATTATGGGAATTATTATTGTCCTCTCTATCGCAGTCAGTTTATTATGGGAATTCTTATTGTCCTCTCTAGCGCAGTCAGTTTGTTTCAGGAATTCTTATTGTCCTCTCTAGCGCAGTCAGTTTGTTCTGGGAATTCTTATTGTCCTCTCTAGCGCAGTCAGTTTGTTATGGGAATTCTTATTGTCCTCTCTAGCGCAGTCAGTTTGTTATGGGAATTATTATGTCCTCTCTAGCGCAGTCAGTTTATTATGGGAATTCTTATTGTCCTCTCTAGCGCAGTCAGTTTATTATGGGAATTCTTATTGTCCTCTCTAGCGCAGTCAGTTTGTTATAGGAATTCTTATTGTCCTCTCTAGCGCAGTCAGTTTGTTATGGGAATTCTTATTGTCCTCTCTAGCGCAGTCAGTTTGTTATGGGAATTCTTATTGTCCTCTCTAGCGCAGTCAGTTTATTATGGGAATTCTTATTGTCCTCTCTAGCGCAGTCAGTTATGGGAATTCTTATTGTCCTCTCTAGCGCAGTCAGTTATGGGAATTCTTATTGTCCTCTCTAGCGCAGTCAGTTATGGGAATTCTTATTGTCCTCTCTAGCGCAGTCAGTTTATTATGGGAATTCTTATTGTCCTCTCTAGCGCAGTCAGTTTGTTATGGGAATTCTTATTGTCCTCTCTAGCGCAGTCAGTTTGTTATAGGAATTCTTATTGTCTTCTCTAGCGCAGTCAGTTATGGGAATTCTTATTGCCCTCTCTAGCGCAGTCAGTTTGTATGGAAATGCTTATTGTCCTCTCTAGCGCAGTCAGTTTGTTATGGAAATGCTTATTGTCCTCTCTAGCGCAGTCAGTTTGTTATGGGAATTCTTATTGTCCTCTCTAAGTCCCCAGTGGATATATTGATATGAGGCCCAAAGCCCCTCATCAATACATTCAAAGTACCTAAAATGTGTCCATTGTTAGTAGAATTAACCCTATGAGTGCCATCGGGTTATAATTACCTACCTCTCAACATTTCAAATGGCCAAAGAGGGACACATGTCTTAGATGTTGTTGCCAGGGGGCGTGGCTGGTGGACTGGGCATTATCATGAATTTTTAGTTTATTTCATGACCTACTTACTCCTCTTTGTGTAACATAACTTAGTGCAAAACCTATGTATTTTATTTACACAGACATATAGTGATGTTTATACACACATTAATGTGAGACTTATTCCTGTGGAGCAATGTTATACATCTATATACACACCACACAGTCTGATCTCCTAAACACAGTGACACCAGGGTGATACACTTCTATACACACCACACAGTCTGATCTCCTAAACACAGTGACACCAGGGTGATACACTTATATACACATCACACAATCTGATCTCCTAAACACAGGGACACCAGGGTGATACACTTATATATACACCACACAGTCTGATCACCTAAACACAGGGACACCAGGGTGATACACATATATACACACCACACAGTCTGATCTCCTAAACACAGGACCCCAGGGTGATACACTTCTATACACACCACACAGTCTGATCTCCTACACACAGGGACACCAGGGTGATTCACTTCTATACATACCACACAGTCTGATCTCCTAAACACAGGGACACCAGGGTGATACACTTATATACACACCACACAGTCTGATCTCCTAAACACAGGGACACCAGGGTGATACACTTATATACACACCACACAGTCTGATCTCCTAAACACAGGGACACCAGGGTGATACACTTCTATACACACCACACAGTCTGATCTCCTAAACACAGGGACACCAGGGTGATACACTTATATACACACCACACAGTCTGATCTCCTAAACACAGGGACACCAGGGTGATATACTTATATACACACCACACAGTCTGATCTCCTAAACACAGGGACACCAGGGTGATACACTTATATACACAGAGCAGCTGTTACATGACATGTAATAGAACTAGCAGAGCAGCTGTTACATGTAATAGAACTGGCAGAGCAGCTGTTACATGTAATTAAACTAGAACTGCAGCTGTTACATGTAATAGAACTAGCAGATTGCCTGTTACAAGTAATAGAACTGGCAGCGCAGCTGTGACATGTAATAAAATTAGCAGATCACCTGTTACATGTAATAAAACTAGAAGAGCAGCTGTTACATGTAATAGAACTAGCAGATCACCTGTTACATGTAAAGAACTGGCAGAGCAGCTGTTACATGTAATAGAACTGGCAGAGAAGCTGTTACATGTAATAGAACTAGCAGAGCAGCTGTTACATGTAATAAAACTAGAAGTGCAGCTATTACATGTAATAAAACTAGAAGTGCAGCTGTTTCATGTAATAGACTAGCAGAGCAGCTGTTACATGTAATAGAACTAGCAGATTGCCTGTTACATGTAATAGAACTAGCAGATTGCCTGTTACATGTAATAGAACTTGCAGTGCAGCTGTTACATGTAATAGAACTAGCAGATCACCTGTTACATGTAATAGAACTTGCAGTGCAGCTGTTACATGTAATAGAACTAGCAGATCACCTGTTACATGTAATAGAACTTGCAGTGCAGCTATTACATGTAATAGAACTAGCAGATCACCTGTTACATGTAAAGAACTGACAGAGCAGCTGTTACATGTAATAGAACTAGCAGAGCAGCTGTTACATGTAATAAAACGAGCAGATCACCTGTTACATGTAATAGAACTTGCAGTGCAGCTATACATGCAATAGAACTATCAGATCACCTGTTACATGTAAAGAACTGACAGAGCAGCTGTTTCATGTAATAGACTAGCAGAGCAGCTGTTACATGTAAAGAACTGACAGAGCAGCTGTTTCATGTAATAGAACTAGCAGATCACCTGTTATATGTAAAGAACTGACAGAGCAGCTGTTACATGTAAAGAATTGGCAGAGCAGCTGTTACATGTAATAGAACTGGCAGTGCAGCTGTTACATGTAATAGAATCTATAGCTGATCTGCCAGCTCTGTGTGTATGTGAATAATCTTTTATGAGGGTCAGGAGATTGCTTATGTTATAAATCTTTAAGTGCCACGGACGTGTACAACGCATTGCAGAGAATTGTGTTTCACATCCTTATGGCAATCAAAGGGTTAGGGGGCTGTTGGTGGTCTTGGTGCAGAAAACTGAGGGTGAGTGTACTCTCACTGCTCCTCCACCTGACCCCCAACATGTCTCCAGCATTACACCAAGCTCATGTGCTGTTCCCCTTGTATAGATAACCCTTAGTGCATATGGCACGGTGTCATATTCTCCATGTTGATGTGATCTCCACAGATCGCCAGACACAATTCGCCATTGCATCAATCTTTAATGCACCCTAGAAGTTGTTGACTACAATTACCATCATCCTCAGCTATCTCCAGTGTCCAGCAGCTTACCTGCCTAAGGTGTCCTCCCCCTACCCCATAGAATGACACTGGCTGTTGGTCTATGTATTGTCTGTTGGATTGTGATTTGTGAGATAAGATCCCTGAACTTCCCCAGAACTGGACCTTTCTGTGTGATCATTCTCCCCCTATCTCAATCACCTTCTCCATCCCAGGTCCATCAGAGTGAGCCTTCCTGCTAATTCCAGGTTAGCGCTGTGGGGATATGGGTATCCCCCTCTACGTCAGGGAGAGGAGAAACCCAAAGCGCATTGCTCTGAATGGACTCCCTGCTCATGAGGATTAAGGAAAACGAGTTTTGTGTGACAAGTCCAGGTGTCACCTCTTTCCATTCTGTCACTTTGTGATACAACAATGGGAAACAGACAGTCGTCTTCTTCACTTCAGTGACACATGCAAATCCTTTAACCCTTTCCTCTTAGAAGAAGAGGCGATTACACAATATACCGTGTCTCTCAGTGAATTGGAGAATGGGACCTCCCTAGCTTTTAAAGGGTTAAAGGCCCATTTCAGGATTAAAGCCCAGTTTAAAGTTATAGGAATTTCAATTAGTTCCTTGTGTTGCAGTTGGGATACTGCACAATGTGTCCACTTGTTTCTTTATACATATCCCTCATTGAGTCACAGGGTCCCCTCTGATTGTCCGTACAGGAGAACTGAGTCACAGGGTCCCCTCTGATTGTACGTACAGGAGAACTGAGTCACAGGGTCCCCTCTGATTGTATGTACAGGAGAACTGAGTCACAGGGTCCCCTCTGATTGTCTGTACAGGAGAACTGAGTCACAGGGTTCCCTCTGATTGTCCGTACAGAAAAACTGAGTCACAGGGTCCCCTCTGATTGTACGTACAGGAGAACTGAGTCACAGGGTCCCCTCTGATTGTCCGTACAGGAGAACTGAGTCACAGGGTCCCCTCTGATTGTCTGTACAGGAGAACTGAGTCACAGGGTCCCCTCTGATTGTACGTACAGGAGAACTGAGTCACAGGGTCCCCTCTGATTGTATGTACAGGAGAACTGAGTCACAGGGTCCCCTCTGATTGTCCGTACAGGAGAACTGAGTCACAGGGTCCCCTCTGATTGTACGTACAGGAGAACTGAGTCACAGGGTCCCCTCTGATTGTCTGTACAGGAGAACTGAGTCACAGGGTCCCCTCTGATTGTCCGTACAGGAGAACTGAGTCACAGGGTCCCCTCTGATTGTACATACAGGAGAACTGAGTCACAGGGTCCCCTCTGATTGTATGTACAGGAGAACTGAGTCACAGGGTCCCCTCTGATTGTCTGTACAGGAGAACTGAGTCATAGGGTCCCCTATGATTGTACGTACAGGAGAACTGAGTCACAGGGTCCCCTCTGATTGTATGTACAGGAGAACTGAGTCAGAGGGTCCTCTCTGATTGTACGTACAGGAGAACTGAGTCACAGGGTGCTCTCTGATTGTACGTACAGGAGAACTGAGTCACAGGGTCCCTCTGATTGTACGTACAGGAGCACTGAGTCACAGGGTCCTCTCTGATTGTCTGTACAGGAGAACTGAGTCACAGGGTCCCCTCTGATTGTATGTACAGGAGAACTGAGTCACAGGGTCCTCTCTGATTGTACGTACAGGAGAACTGAGTCACAGGGTCCCCTCTGATTGTATGTACAGGAGAACTGAGTCACAGGGTCCCCTCTGATTGTACGTACAGGAGAACTGAGTCACAGGGTCCCCTCTGATTGTACGTACAGGAGAACTGAGTCACAGGGTCCCCTCTGATTGTACGTACAGGAGAACTGAGTCACAGGGTCCCCTCTGATTGTACGTACAGGAGAACTGAGTCACAGGGTCCCCTCTGATTGTACGTACAGGAGAACTGAGTCACAGGGTCCCCTCTGATTGTACGTACAGGAGAACTGAGTCACAGGGTTACTCTCTGATTGTACGTACAGGAGAACTGAGTCACAGGGTCCCCTCTGATTGTACGTACAGGAGAACTGAGTCACAGGGTCCCCTCTGATTGTACGTACAGGAGAACTGAGTCACAGGGTCCCCTCTGATTGTACGTACAGGAGAACTGAGTCACAGGGTCCCCTCTGATTGTACGTACAGGAGAACTGAGTCACAGTGTCCCTCTGATTGTCTGTACAGGAGAACTGAGTCACAGGGTCCCCTCTGATTGTCCGTACAGGAGAACTGAGTCACAGGGTCCCCTCTGATTGTCCGTACAGGAGAACTGAGTCACAGGGTCCCCTCTGATTGTCCGTACAGGAGCACTGAGTCACAGGGTCCCCTCTGATTGTACGTACAGGAGAACTGAGTCACAGTGTCCCCTCTGATTGTATGTACAGGAGAACTGAGTCACAGGGTCCCCTCTGATTGTACGTACAGGAGAACTGAGTCACAGGGTCCCTCTGATTGTACGTACAGGAGCACTGAGTCACAGGGTCCCCTCTGATTGTATGTACAGGAGAACTGAGTCACAGGGTCCCCTCTGATTGTCTGTACAGGAGAACTGAGTCACAGGGTCCCCTCTGATTGTCCATACAGGAGAACTGAGTCACAGGGTCCTCTCTGATTGTCCGTACAGGAGAACTGAGTCACAGGGTCCTCTCTGATTGTATGTACAGGAGAACTGAGTCACAGGGTCCCCTCTGATTGTCCGTACAGGAGAACTGAGTCACAGGGTCCCCTCTGATTGTACGTACAGGAGAACTGAGTCACAGGGTCCCCCTCTGATTGTACGTACAGGAGAACTGAGTCACAGGGTCCCCTCTGATTGTCCATACAGGAGAACTGAGTTACAGGGTCCCCTCTGATTGTCCATACAGGAGAACTGAGTCACAGGGTCCCCTCTGATTGTATGTACAGGAGAACTGAGTCACAGGGTCCCCTCTGATTGTACGTACAGGAGAACTGAGTCACAGGGTCCCCTCTGATTGTACGTACAGGAGAACTGAGTCACAGGGTCCCCTCTGATTGTACGTACAGGAGAACTGAGTCACAGGGTCCCCTCTGATTGTCCATACAGGAGAACTGAGTCACAGGGTCCCCTCTGATTGTCCATACAGGAGAACTGAGTCACAGGGTCCCCTCTGATTGTCCGTACAGAAAAACTGAGTCACAGGGTCTCCTCTGATTGTACGTACAGGAAAACTGAGTTACAGGGTCCCCTCTGATTGTACGTACAGGAAAAACTGAGTTACAGGGTCCCCTCTGATTGTCCGTACAGGAGAACTGAGTCACAGGGTCCCCTCTGATTGTACATACAGGAGAACTGAGTCACAGGGTCCCCTCTGATTGTCCGTATAGGAGAACTGAGTCACAGGGTCCTCTCTGATTGTATGTACAGGAGAACTGAGTCACAGGGTGCCCTCTGATTGTCCGTACAGGAGAACTGAGTCACAGGGTCCCCTCTGATTGTCTGTACAGGAGAACTGAGTCACAGGGTCCCTCTGATTGTACGTACAGGAGAACTGAGTCACAGGGTCCCCCTCTGATTGTACGTACAGGAGAACTGAGTCACAGGGTCCCCTCTGATTGTCTGTACAGGAGAACTGAGTCACAGGGTCCCCTCTGATTGTCTGTACAGGAGAACTGAGTCACAGGGTCCCTCTGATTGTACGTACAGGAGAACTGAGTCACAGGGTCCCCTCTGATTGTACGTACAGGAGAACTGAGTCACAGGGTCCCCTCTGATTGTCTGTACAGGAGAACTGAGTCACAGGGTCCCCTCTGATTGTCTGTACAGGAGAACTGAGTCACAGGGTCCCCTCTGATTGTCCGTACAGGAGAACTGAGTCACAGGGTCCCCTCTGATTGTATGTACAGGAGAACTGAGTCACAGGGTCCCCTCTGATTGTCTGTACAGGAGAACTGAGTCATAGGGTCCCCTCTGATTGTACGTACAGGAGAACTGAGTCACAGGGTCCCCTCTGATTGTACGTACAGGAGAACTGAGTCACAGGGTCCTCTCTGATTGTACGTACAGGAGAACTGAGTCACAGGGTCCTCTCTGATTGTACGTACAGGAGAACTGAGTCACAGGGTCCCCTCTGATTGTACGTACAGGAGCACTGAGTCACAGGGTCCTCTCTGATTGTCTGTACAGGAGAACTGAGTCACAGGGTCCCCTCTGATTGTATGTACAGGAGAACTGAGTCACAGGGTCCTCTCTGATTGTACGTACAGGAGAACTGAGTCACAGGGTCCCCTCTGATTGTATGTACAGGAGAACTGAGTCACAGGGTCCCCTCTGATTGTACGTACAGGAGAACTGAGTCACAGGGTCCCCTCTGATTGTCCGTACAGGAGAACTGAGTCACAGGGTCCCCTCTGATTGTCCGTACAGGAGAACTGAGTCACAGGGTCCCCTCTGATTGTAACATGATGGAAAGATCTCCAAATTGCTACTTCGAAATTTGTTGGACTGTGCTAGCATCCAAAGGGTTAACACACAGTATAAATGAAATGAGTTGGAGGTTAATTGATACAGGAAGCTGGAGACTAAAATATTAGGATGAAATGTATCAGGTAACAGTTACCAGGTAATCGGAGCTGATAATTGTTTGTTTTCTTAGAGTGCTCTGGGCTAAATAATATGAGTCATTTATCAGAAATCAGACTTGCACAATTTGACAATCTTCCACATATCCACTGGTAGTCACAGACCCACACATACACTACCTGACACCCCAGCCGTGTTACACCAGTATACTATCTGACACCCCATCCTTGTTCTTCTGGCAGTCACAGACCTACACATACACTGTCTGACACCCCAGCCTTGTTCCAATGTACAGTGGAGGTCACAGACCCACACATACACTATCTGACACCCCAGCCTTGTTCTTCTGGCAGTCACAGACCTACACATACATTATCTGACACCCCAGCCTTGTTCCAGTGTACAGTGGAAGTCACAGACCTACACATACACTATCTGACACCCCAGCCTTGTTCCAGTGTACAGTGGAAGTTACAGACCCACACATACACTATCTGACACCCCAGCCTTGTTCCAGTGTACAGTGGAAGTCACAGACCCACACATACACTACCTGACACCCCAGCCTTGTTCCAGTGTACAGTGGAAGTCACAGACCCACACATACACTATCTGACACCCCATCCTTGCTCTTCTGGCAGTCACAGACCTACACATACACTATCTGACACCCCAGCCTTGTCCACTGGTAGTCACAGACCCACACATACACTGTCTGACACCCCAGCCTTGTTCCACTGGTAGTCACAGACCCACACATACACTGTCTGACACCCCAGCCTTGTTCCACTGGTAGTCACAGACCCACACATACAACATCTAACACCCCGGCCTTGTCCCAATGGTAGTCACAGACCCACACATACACTGTCTGACACCTCAGCCTTGTTCCACTGGTTGTCACAGACCCACACATACACTGTCTGACACCACAGCCTTGTTCCACTGGTTGTCACAGACCCACACATACACTGTCTGACACCTCAGCCTTGTTCCACTGGTAGTCACAGACCCACACATACACTGTCTGACACCCCAGCCTTGTTCCACTGGTAGTCACAGACCACACATACACTGTCTGACACCCCAGCCTTGTTCCACTGGTAGTCACAGACCCACACATACACTGTCTGACACCACAGCCTTGTTCCACTGGTTGTCACAGACCTACACATACACTATCTGACACCCCAGCCTTGTCCACTGGTAGTCACAGACCCACACATACAACACCTAACACCCCGGCCTTGTCCCAATGGTAGTCACAGACCCACACATATACTGTCTGACACCCCAGTCTTGTTCCACTGGTAGTTACAGACCCACACATACACTGTCTGACACCTCAGCCTTGTTCCACTGGTTGTCACAGACCCACACATACACTGTCTGACACCACATCCTTGTTCCACTGGTTGTCACAGACCCACACATACACTGTCTGACACCTCAGCCTTGTCCACTGGTAGTCACAGACCCACACATACAACATCTAACACCCCGGCCTTGTCCCAATGGTAGTCACAGACCCACACATATACTGTCTGACACCCCAGTCTTGTTCCACTGGTAGTTACAGACCCACACATACACTGTCTGAAACCTCAGCCTTGTTCCACTGGTTGTCACAGACCCACACATACACTGTCTGACACCTCAGCCTTGTTCCACTGGTTGTCACAGACCCACACATACACTGTCTGACACCACAGCCTTGTTCCACTGGTTGTCACAGACCCACACATACACTGTCTGACACCTCAGCCTTGTCCCACTGGTAGTCACAGACCCACACATACACTGTCTGACACCACAGCCTTGTTCCAGTGTACAGTGGAAGTCACACACCCACACATATACTGTCTGACACCCCAGCCTTGTCCCACTGCTAGTCACAGACCACACATACAACATCTAACACCCCAGACTTGTCCCACTGGTAGTCACAGACCACACATACAACGTCTAACACCCCAGCCTTGTCCCACTGGTAGTCACAGACCCACATATACACTGTCTGACACCCCAGCGTTGTCCCACTGGTAGTCACTGACCCACACATACACTGTCTGACACCTCAGCCTTGTCCCACTGGTAGTCACAGACCCACACATACACTGTCTGACACCACAGCCTTGTTCCACTGGTTGTCACAGACCCACACATACACTGTCTGACACCACAGCCTTGTTCCAGTGTACAGTGGAATTCACACACCCACACATATACTGTCTGACACCCCAGCCTTGTCCCACTGCTAGTCACAGACCACACATACAACATCTAACACCCCAGACTTGTCCCACTGGTAGTCACAGACCACACATACAACGTCTAACACCCTAGCCTTGTCCCACTGGTAGTCACAGACCCACACATACACTGTCTGACACCCCAGCATTGTCCCAATGGTAGTCACAGACCCACATATACACTGTCTGACACCCCAGCGTTGTCCCACTGGTAGTCACTGACCCACACATACACTGTCTGACAACCCAGTCTTGTTCCACTGGTAGTTACAGACCCACACATACACTGACACCCCAGCCTTGTTCCACTGGTTGTCACAGACCAACACATACACTGTCTGACCTCCCTATCTTGTTCCACTGGTAGTCACAGACCCACATATACACTGACACCCCTGCCTTGTTCCACTGGTAGTCAAAGACCCACACACACGCTGTCTGATACCGCAGCCTTGTTGAACTGGTAGTCACAGACCCACACATACACTGTCTGATACCCCAGCCTTGTTCCACTGGTAGTCAAAGAAGTACACACACACTGTCTGATACTACAGCCTTGCTGCACTGGTAGTTACAGACCCACATGTACACTGACATCCCAGCCTTGTTGCACTGGTAGTCACAGACCCACATGTACACTGTCTGATACCCCAGCCTTGTTCCACTGGTAGTCAAAGACCCACACACACGCTGTCTGATACCACAGCCTTGTTGCACTGGTAGTCACAGACCTACACATACACTGACAACCCAGCCTTGTTGCACTTGTAGTCACAGAGCCACACATACACTGTCTGACACCACAGCCTTGTTCCACTGGTAGTCACAGACCCACGCATACACTGTCTGACACCCCAGTCTTGTTCCACTGGTAGTCACAGACCCACACATATACTGTCTGACACCCCAGCCTTGTTGCACTTGTAGTCACAGAGCCACACATACACTGTCTGACACCACAGCCTTGTTCCACTGGTAGTCACAGACCCACGCATACACTGTCTGACACCCCAGTCTTGTTCCACTGGTAGTCACAGACCCACACATACACTGTCTGATACTACAGCGTTGTTGCACTGGTAGTTACAGACCCACATGTACACTGACATCCCAGCCTTGTTGCACTGGTAGTCACAGACCCACAGATATTGCAACAGAGCAATAGACAAGCAAAGATATCATGCACAAATATTATAGCACATTAGCATGATAAAATAATGTCTATTACATGTTACAGAATCTAATAACTACGCAGAGTATGGGTAAGATATTCATGCGATTGCAATAAGAAGATGTTACATACCAATCACCAATCATTCTTGTCCTTTGGTACCTAGTACCTCTCTTTGTTGGATACTATTTTCATTGGATCAGTCCTGTTATTATATTCCTTTTTTGGCTGGTATGACTCAACTAGCTTATCAAATTACTTTGGAAGTGTACACTGTTGGTCATGTATCCTCTTTCCATAGAACTAGAGGTAAGTGTGGTAACTGTTATACTTCTCCTTTCCATAGGACTAGAGGTAAGTGTGGTAACTATCATACTTCTCCTTTCTAGAGAACTAGAGGTAAGTGTGGTAACTGTCATACTTCTCCTTTCCATAGGACTAGAGGTAAGTGTGGTAACTGTCATACTTCTCCTTTCCATAGGACTAGAGGTAAGTGTGGTAACTGTCATACTTCTCCTTTCCATAGGACTAGAGGTAAGTGTGGTATCTGTCATACTTCTCCTTTCCATAGGACTAGAGGTAAGTGTGGTATCTGTCATACTTCTCCTTTCTAGAGAACTAGAGGTAAGTGTGGTAACTGTCATACTTCTCCTTTCCATAGGACTAGAGGTAAGTGTGGTAACTGTCATACTTCTCCTTTCCATAGGACTAGAGGTAAGTGTGGTAACTGTCATACTTCTCCTTTCCATAGGACTAGAGGTAAGTGTGGTATCTGTCATACTTCTCCTTTCCATAGGACTAGAGGTAAGTGTGGTATCTGTCATACTTCTCCTTTCTATAGAACTAGATGTAAGTGTGGTAACTGTTATACTTCTCCTTTCCATAGGACTAGAGGTAAGTGTGGTAACTATCATACTTCTCCTTTCTAGAGAACTAGAGGTAAGTGTGGTAACTGTCATACTTCTCCTTTCTAGAGAACTAGAGGTAAGTGTGGTAACTGTCATACTTCTCCTTTCCATAGGACTAGAGGTAAGTGTGGTATCTGTCATACTTCTCCTTTCCATAGGACTAGAGGTAAGTGTGGTAACTGTCATACTTCTCCTTTCTAGAGAACTAGAGGTAAGTGTGGTAACTGTCATACTTCTCCTTTCCATAGGACTAGAGGTAAGTGTGGTAACTGTCATACTTCTCCTTTCCATAGAACTAGAGGTAAGTGTGGTAACTGTTATACTTCTCCTTTCCATAGGACTAGAGGTAAGTGTGGTAACTGTTATACTTCTCCTTTCCATAGAACTAGAGGTAAGTGTGGTAACTGTCATACTTCTCCTTTCTAGAGGTCCAGAGATAAGTGTGGTAACTGTCATACTTCTCCTTTCTAGAGGTCCAGAGATAAGTGTGGTAACTGTTATACTTCTCCTTTCCATAGGACTAGAGGTAAGTGTGGTAAATATCATACTTCTCGTTTCTAGAGAACTAGAGGTAAGTGTGGTAACTGTCATACTTCTCCTTTCTAGAGAACTAGAGGTAAGTGTGGTAACTGTTATACTTCTCCCTTCCATAGAACTAGAGGTAAGTGTGGTAACTGTTATACTTCTCCTTTCCATAGGACTAGAGGTAAGTGTGGTAACTGTCATACTTCTCCTTTCCATAGGACTAGAGGTAAGTGTGGTAACTGTCATACTTCTCCTTTCCATAGAACTAGAGGTAAGTGTGGTAACTGTTATACTTCTCCTTTCTAGAGGTCCAGAGATTAAGTGTGGTAACTGTTATACTTCTCCTTTCCATAGGACTAGAGGTAAGTGTGGTAACTGTCATACTTCTCCTTTCTAGAGAACTAGAGGTAACTGTGGTAACTGTCATACTTCTCCTTTCTAGAGAACTAGAGGTAAGTGTGGTAACTGTTATACTTCTCCCTTCCATAGGACTAGAGGTAAGTGTGGTAACTGTCATACTTCTCCTTTCTAGAGGTCCAGAGATAAGTGTGGTAACTGTCATACTTCTCCTTTCTAGAGGTCCAGAGATAAGTGTGGTAACTGTCATACTTCTCCTTTCTAGAGGTCCAGAGATAAGTGTGGTAACTGTTATACTTCTCCTTTCCATAGGACTAGAGGTAAGTGTGGTAACTGTCATACTTCTCCTTTCTAGAGAACTAGAGGTAAGTGTGGTAACTGTCATACTTCTCCTTTCTAGAGAACTAGAGGTAAGTGTGGTAACTGCCATACTTCTCCTTTCTAGAGAACTAGAGGTAAGTGTGGTAACTGTCATACTTCTCCTTTCTAGAGGTCCAGAGATAAGTGTGGTAACTGTCAGTCGGTCTAGACTGTCGATACATAGTCTGTCCTCACATATGGGTCTGTGTCTTAGCTAGTCTGTTCCTTTTCTGCCAATCTCTCTCAGGCCAAGAAACATAGAAAGACTTTAACCCTAATGTAGCTGGACAAGAGTGTGTGTATATATATATATATATATATATATATATATATATATATATATATATAAAGAATTTGTGCCTGCCAAAACACACCCGGGGCGGCAGATAGTAGGAGTTACTGCTCCCATTGGGTGATTCAATGGGGGCGCACCACTGCAATGCCTGTGAAAATCATGCATGGAGTTGGCCCACCCACCACTATCCAACAAAACTAAAAAAAAAATGGCTGCCACTCGCTCCTACACCACAGACACACAAACAAGTACACACACAAGCCCCACACAGCTTTGGCCTCACTTTATTCACAAGCCACACACACACACAAGCCCCATACACACACAAGCCACACACACAAGCCCCCAACACACACAAGCCCCCACATACACACAAGCCCCCACACACACAAAAGCCTCCCACACACAAGCCACTCCATCCTACACACACACACCTCCCTCCTGATGCACCCATCTCTCTCCCTATCATTCTCTGCTCCATAGTGCCTCCGCTATTAATCCCTCAGCTGCCTGCCTTCAACTCCACATGCGTCTTCATTCCACCACAAAACACAGAGCACTCCGTACATTTGTGACCTGACCTGAGGGAGAAACTGCACTCCTTGAACTGGGACACCCCAACAACACTGCCAGCATGAAGACTGTCCGCATTATACATCTCCGCACTCAATGCTGCCACTCCCACCCCCTGTCACCGGCTCCTGTCCTCAGTGATTGAACTACATCTCACAGGCTCCTTCCTGTCACCGCCTCCTGTCCTCAGTGAGTGAGCTACATCTCACAGGCTCCTTCCTGTCACCGCCTCCTGTCCTCAGTGAATGATCTACATCTCACAGTCTCCTTCCTGTCACCGGCTCCTGTCCTCAGTGAATGAGCTACATCTCACAGGCTCCTTCCTGTCACCGCCTCCTGTCCTCAGTGAATGAGCTACATCTCACAGGCTCCTTCCTGTCACCGCCTCCTGTCCTCAGTGAATGAGCTACATCTCACAGGCTACTTCCTGTCACCGCCTCCTGTCCTCAGTGAATGAGCTACATCTCACAGGCTCCTTCCTGTCACCGCCTCCTGTCCTCAGTGAATGAGCTACATCTCACAGTCTACTTCCTGTCACCGCCTCCTGTCCTCAGTGAATGAGCTACATCTCACAGGCTACTTCCTGTCACCGCCTCCTGTCCTCAGTGAATGAGCTACATCTCACAGTCTCCTTCCTGTCACCGCCTCCTGTGCTCAGTGAATGAGCTACATCTCACAGGCTCCTTCCTGTCACCGCCTCCTGTCCTCAGTGAATGATCTACATCTCACAGTCTCCTTCCTGTCACCGCCTCCTGTCCTCAGTGAATGAGCTACATCTCACAGGCTCCTTCCTGTCACCGGCTCCTGTCCTCAGTGAATGAGCTACATCTCACAGGCTCCTTCCTGTCACCGCCTCCTGTCCTCAGTGAATGAGCTACATCTCACAGGCTCCTTCCTGTCACCGGCTCCTGTCCTCAGTGAATGAGCTACATCTCACAGGCTCCTTCCTGTCACCGCCTCCTGTCCTCAGTGAATGATCTACATCTCACAGGCTCCTTCCTGTCACCGCCTCCTGTCCTCAGTGAATGAACTACATCTCACAGGCTCCTTCCTGTCACCGCCTCCTGTCCTCAGTGAATGATCTACATCTCACAGGCTCCTTCCTGTCACCGCCTCCTGTCCTCAGTGAATGAACTACATCTCACAGGCTCCTTCCTGTCACCGGCTCCTGTCCTCAGTGAATGAGCTACATATCACAGGCTCCTTCCTGTCACCGGCTCCTGTCTTCAGTGAATGAACTACATCTCACAGGCTCCTTCCTGTCACCTCCTCCTGTCCTCAGTGAATGAACTACATCTCACAGGCTCCTTCCTGTCACCTCCTCCTGTCCTCAGTGAATGAGCTACATCTCACAGGCTCCATCCCGTCACCGCCTCCTGTCCTCAGTGAATGATCTACATCTCACAGGCTCCTTCCTCTCACCGGCTCCTGTCTTCAGTGAATGAGCTACATCTCACAGGCTCCTTCCTGTCACCGCCTCCTGTCCTCAGTGAATGATCTACATCTCACAGTCTCCTTCCTGTCACCGCCTCCTGTCCTCAGTGAATGATCTACATCTCACAGGCTCCTTCCTGTCACCGCCTCCTGTCCTCAGTGAATGAACTACATCTCACAGTCTCCTTCCTGTCACCGCCTCCTGTCCTCAGTGAATGAACTACATCTCACAGGCTCCTTCCTGTCACCGCCTCCTGTCCTCAGCGAATGATCTACATCTCACAGTCTCCTTCCTGTCACCGCCTCCTGTCCTCAGTGAATGATCTACATCTCACAGTCTCCTTCCTGTCACCGGCTCCTGTCCTCAGTGAATGATCTACATCTCACAGGCTCCTTCCTGTCACCGCATCCTGTCCTCAGTGAATGATCTACTAGAGAGAGTGCAGAGGAGGGCTACAAAACTAGTAAGGGGAATGGAATGTTTTAGTTATGAAGAAAGGCTAAAAAAGTTAAACTTGTACACACTAGAGAAACGGCGTCTTAGAGGGGATATGATAACACTATATAAATATGTTCAAGGCCCATATAAAGGGCTTTCAAAAGACCTGTTCATTAACAGAACAGTACACAGGACAAGGGGCCACCCGCTTAGACTTGAGGAAAGGAGATTTAGTCTACAACAGCGGAAGGGTTTCTTTACAGTAAGGACAATAAAGGTATGGAATGCACTTCCGGAGGAGGTGGTGCTATCAAATACATTAGATGCCTTTAAAAGGGGCCTGGATACTTATTTAAAAGAGCATAATATAGAGGGCTATGCACGTTAGTATTGGGTTTAATATTTAGTTAGGGCTTGTTGATCCAGGGAGAAATCTGATTGCCATTTGGAGTCAGATGCCTTCTTTTGGGTCAGCGATGGTAAACAGGAATAGGAAAAGGGTTGAACTGGATGGACGCAAGTCTTTTTTCAACCTAAATTACTATGTAACTATGTAACTATGTAACTATCTCACAGGCTCCTTCCTGTCACCGGCTCCTGTCCTCAGTGAATGATCTACATCTCACAGGCTCCTTCCTGTCACCGCATCCTGTCCTCAGTGAATGATCTACATCTCACAGGTTCCTTCCTGTCACCAGCTCCTGTCCTCAGTGAATGATCTACATCTCACAGGTTCCTTCCTGTCACCGGCTCCTGTCCTCAGTGAATGAACTACATCTCACAGGCTCCTTCCTGTAACCGCATCCTGTCCTCAGTGAATGAACTACATCTCACAGTCTCCTTCCTGTCACTGCCTCCTGTCCTCAGTGAATGAACTACATCTCACAGTCTCCTTCCTGTCACCGCATCCTGTCCTCAGTGAATGAACTACATCTCACAGTCTCCTTCCTGTCACCGCCTCCTGTCCTCAGTGAATGATCTACATCTCACAGTCTCCTTCCTGTCACCGGCTACTGTCCTCACAGTCTCCTTCCTGTCACCGGCTCCTGTCCTCAGTGAATGAGCTACATCTCACAGGCTCCTTCCTGTCACCGGCTCCTGTCCTCAGTGAATGAGCTACATCTCACAGGCTCCTTCATCTCACCGGCTCCTGTCCTCAGTGAATGAGCTATATCTCACAGGCTCCTTCCTCTCACCGGCTCCTGTCCTCAGTGAATGAGCTACATCTCACAGGCTCCTTCCTCTCACCGGCTCCTGTCTTCAGTGAATGAGCTACATCTCACAGGCTCCTTCCTGTCACCGGCTCCTGTCCTCAGTGAATGAGCTACATCTCACAGACTCCTTCCTGTCACTGCCTCCTGTCCTCAGTGAATGAGCTACATCTCACAGGCTCCTTCCTGTCACCGGCTCCTGTCCTCAGTGAATAAGCTACATCTCACAGGCTCCTTCCTGTCACCGCCTCCTGTCCTCAGTGAATGAACTACATCTCACAGGCTCCTTCCTGTCACCGCCTCCTGTCCTCAGTGAATGAGCTACATCTCACAGGCTCCTTCCTCTCACCGGCTCCTGTCTTCAGTGAATGAGCTACATCTCACAGGCTCCTTCCTCTCACCGGCTCCTGTCCTCAGTGAATGAGCTACATCTCACAGGCTCCTTCCTGTCACTGCCTCCTGTCCTCAGTGAATGAGCTACATCTCACAGGCTCCTTCCTGTCACCGGCTCCTGTCCTCAGTGAATGAGCTACATCTCACAGGCTCCTTCCTGTCACCGGCTCCTGTCCTCAGTGAATGAGCTACATATCACAGGTTCCTTCCTGTCACCGCCTCCTGTCCTCAGTGAATGAACTACATCTCACAGGCTCCTTCCTGTCACCGCCTCCTGTCCTCAGTGAATGAGCTACATCTCACAGGCTCCTTCCTCTCACCGGCTCCTGTCTTCAGTGAATGAGCTACATCTCACAGGCTCCTTCCTCTCACCGGCTCCTGTCCTCAGTGATTGAGCTACATCTCACAGGCTCCTTCCTGTCACCGGCTCCTGTCCTCAGTGAATGAACTACATCTCACAGGTTCCTTCCTGTCACCGGCTCCTGTCCTCAGTGAATGAGCTACATCTCACAGGCTCCTTCCTGTCACCGCCTCCTGTCCTCAGTGAATGAACTACATCTCACAGGCTCCTTCCTGTCACCGGCTGCTAGGGTGACCCCCTGTCCCTGATTACCCAGGACAGTCCCTGATTTTGAATGTGTGTCCCTTGTCCCTGATGATGACTTCCTGGGACAATAAAAAGTCCTGGAAAAAAGACTCCAGAGCAAAGAGGTCTAAACACTAGAAGGAGAACATCCCATTTTCTACTGAGACAGGAAGTGACGCCTCTGCTGGACTACAAGAAAATGGCCTCCAGACAGATCGCTAAACACTAGAGAGAATGGAGCCTTCATTCTGATTTCAAAACAGGAACTGTAGTACAATTTTGTAGTAGTATAAGGCTAGTCTAAGGGCATTAAGTACCTGTTCTTGTAGTCCACCACAGTCATCACTTTCTGTCACAGCAGTCAAAGGGCAGTTCCCCCTCTAGTGTTTAGAACTCTGTGGTGCGCCAGATAAAGAGCAGGTAGTGTACTTTTGTCTAGTGATGTACAATGACCTCATCCGCATGACTGCGCTAAAGCCGAGGACTCTGCTACTCTCTGCAGTGTCCCTGAATGGCAGACTGGATATGTGGTCACCCTACCGGCTGCTATTAGCTCCGAACTTACAGCAACCACCTCTGCAAGTTCGAAGGTGACAGGAAGGAGCCTGGGACATGTAGTTCATTCACTGAGGACAAGAGTCGGTGACAGGGGGCGGGAGTTGCAGCACTGAGGAGCCTGGCTTCTACTAACTCCAACTACAAGGGCCTTGACGGCCTCGGGTGAGCTGCAACAGGGGGCTCCTGGCACCCCTTCAGCTCCTGGTGGACTAAGACGGACAGCCGCACTGCCAACACATGACAGGCAAAGGGAAATTAGTAAGACGCAATGTTGCTGACATCTCTTTCAAACTTTGTACATGTGAATTAACCATTTGTTACTCCATGCTCCCACTTCTGCCTAAGCCCCGCCCCTTTGTAACCGCAATTCCTATCACTTGTATTTCCTAGCGGCACCACAGGACTTGGGGACTCCACAACACAAACTTCTCAGTTATGCCTATCCTGGTGTGTGTGTGTGTGTGTGTGTGTGTGTGTGTATGTATGTATGTGTCACAGTCTGTGTGTGTATGTATGTATGTGTCACAGTCTTTGTGTGTGTATGTGTGTGTGTCACAGTCTGTGTGTGTGTATGTACGTATGTATGTGTCACAGTCTGTATGTATGTCTGTCACAGTCTTTGTGTGTGTAGGCTCTGGGGCAGGCTGTGAGCACAACTATTTACATCAGCAAGCATCGAGTGCCCCTTGATCCGTTAACCCTTTCAGTGCCACAGGGGTACGCAACACTCCTATGGGACTCAAAGGGTTAAAACATTCCATAGTCAAGCAAACTTCATCTCCACTTTTCAAGTATGATGGCCGCCATCCAGCCAGATGATAGTAGATACACTGTCTGACACCCCAGCCTTGTTCCACTGGTAGTCACAGACCCACACATACACTGTCTGACACCCCAGCATTGTTCCACTGGTAGTCACAGACCCACACATACACTGTCTGACACCCCAGTCTTGTTCCACTGGTAGTCACAGACCCACACATACACTGTCTGACACCACAGCCTTGTTCCACTGGTAGTCACAGACCCACACATACACTGTCTGACACCCCAGCATTGTTCCACTGGTAGTCACAGACCCACACATACACTGTCTGACACCCCAGCCTTGTTCCACTGGTAGTCACAGACCCACACATACACTGTCTGACACCCCAGCCTTGTTCCACTGGTAGTCACAGACCACACATACACTGTCTGACACCCCAGCCTTGTTCCACTGGTAGTCACAGACCCACGCATACACTGTCTGACACCCCAGGTTTGTTCCACTGGTAGTCACAGACCCACACATACACTGTCTGATACCCCAGCCTTGTTCCACTGGTAGTCACAGACCCACACATACACTGTCTGACACCCTAGTCTTGTTCCACTGGTAGTCACAGACCCACACATACACTGTCTGACACCCCAGCCTTGTTCCACTGGTAGTCACAGACCACACATACACTGTCTGACACCCCAGGTTTGTTCCACTGGTAGTCACAGACCAACACATACACTGTCTGACACCCCAGCCTTGTTTTACTGGTAGTCACAGACCCACACATACACTGTCTGACACCCCAGTCTTTTTCCACTGGTAGTCACAGACCCACACATACACTGTCTGACACCCCAGTCTTTTTCCACTGGTAGTCACAGACCCACACATACACTGTCTGACACCCCAGTCTTGTTCCACTGGTAGTCACAGACCCACACATACACTGTCTGACACCTCAGCCTTGTTCCACTGGTAGTCACAGACCCACACATACACTGTCTGACACCCCAGCCTTGTTCCACTGGTAGTCACAGACCACACATACACTGTCTGACACCCCAGGTTTGTTCCACTGGTAGTCACAGACCAACACATACACTGTCTGACACCCCAGCCTTGTTCTACTGGTAGTCACAGACCCACACATACACTGTCTGACACCCCAGTCTTTTTCCACTGGTAGTCACAGACCCACACATACACTGTCTGACACCCCAGTCTTTTTCCACTGGTAGTCACAGACCCACACATACACTGTCTGACACCCCAGTCTTGTTCCACTGGTAGTCACAGACCCACACATACACTGTCTGACACCTCAGCCTTGTTCCACTGGTAGTCACAGACCCACACATACACTGTCTGACACCCCAGCCTTGTTCCACTGGTAGTCACAGACCCACACATACACTGTCTGACACCTCAGCCTTGTTCCACTGGTAGTCACAGACCCACACATACACTGTCTGACACCCCAGTCTTGTTCCACTGGTAGTCATAGACCCACACATACGCTGTCTGACACCCCAGGTTTGTTCCACTGGTAGTCACAGACCACACATACACTGTCTGACACCCCAGTCTTGTTCCACTGGTAGTCACAGACCCGCACATACACTGTCTGACACCCCAGCCTTGTTCCACTGGTAGTCACAGACCCACACACACACTGTCTGACACCCCAGCCTTGTCCCACTGGTAGTCACAGACCCACACATACACTGTGACACCCCAGCCTTGTTCCACTGGTAGTCACAGACCCACACATACACTGTCTGACACCCCAGCCTTGTTCCACTGGTAGTCACAGACCCACACATACACTGTCTGACACCCCAGCCTTGTTCCACTGGTAGTCACAGACCCACACATACACTGTCTGACACCCCAGTCTTGTTCCACTGGTAGTCATAGACCCACACATACGCTGTCTGACACCTCAGGTTTGTTCCACTGGTAGTCAAAGACCACACATACACTGTCTGACACCCCAGTCTTGTTCCACTGGTAGTCACAGACCCACACATACACTGTCTGACACCCCTGCCTTGTTCCACTGGTAGTCACAGACCCACACATACGCTGTCTGACACCCCAGGTTTGTTCCACTGGTAGTCACAGACCCACACATACACTGTCTGACATCCCAGCCTTGTTCCACTGGTAGTCACAGACCCACACATACACTGTCTGACACCCCAGGTTTGTTCCACTGGTAGTCACAGACCTACACATACACTGTCTGACACCCCAGCCTTGTTCCACTGGTAATCACAGACCTACACATACACTGTCTGACACCCCAGCCTTGTTCCACTGGTAGTCACAGACCCACACATACACTGTCTGACATCCCAGCCTTGTTCCACTGGTAGTCACAGACCCACACATACACTGTCTGACACCCCAGGTTTGTTCCACTGGTAGTCACAGACCTACACATACACTGTCTGACACCCCAGCCTTGTTCCACTGGTAGTCACAGACCTACACATACACTGTCTGACACCCCAGCCTTGTTCCACTGGTAGTCACAGACCCATACATACACTGTCTGACATCCCAGCCTTGTTCCACTGGTAGTCACAGACCCACACATACACTGTCTGACACCCCAGGTTTGTTCCACTGGTAGTCACAGACCTACACATACACTGTCTGACACCCCAGCCTTGTTCCACTGGTAGTCACAGACCCACACATACACTGTCTGACACCCCAGTCTTGTTCCACTGGTAGTCACAGACCCACACATACGCTGTCTGACACCCCAGGTTTGTTCCACTGGTAGTCACAAACCCACACATACACTGTCTGATACCTCAGCCTTGTTCCACTGGTAGTCACAGACCCACACATACACTGTCTGACACCACAGGTTTGTTCCACTGGTAGTCACAAACCCACACATACACTGTCTGATACCTCAGCCTTGTTCCACTGGTAGTCACAGACCCACACATACACTGTCTGACACCCCAGTCTTGTTCCACTGGTAGTCACAGACCCACACATACACTGTCTGACACCCCTGCCTTGTTCCACTGGTAGTCACAGACCCACACATACACTGTCTGACACCCCAGCCTTGTTCCACTGGTAGTCACAGACCACACATACACTGTCTGACACCCCAGCCTTGTTCCACTGGTAGTCACAGACCCACACATACACTGTCTGACACCCCAGCCTTGTCCCACTGCTAGTCACAGACCCACACATACACTGTCTGACACCCCAGCCTTGTTCCACTGGTAGTCACAGACCCACACATACACTGTCTGACACCCCAGCCTTGTCCCACTGGTAGTCACAGACCCACACATACACTGTCTGACACCACAGCCTTGTCCCACTGGTAGTCACAGACCCACACATACACTGTCTGACACCACAGCCTTGTCCCACTGGTAGTCACAGACCCACACATACACTGTCTGACACCACAGCCTTGTTCCACTGGTAGTCACAGACCCACACAAACACTGTCTGAAACCCCAGCCTTGTTCCACTGGTAGTCACAGACCCACACATACACTGTCTGACACCCCAGCCTTGTTCCACTGGTAGTCACAGACACACACATACACTGTCTGACACCCCAGCCTTGTCCCACTGGTTGTCACAGACCCACACATACACTGTCTGATACCCCAGCCTTGTTCCACTGGTAGTCACAGACCCACACATACACTGTCTGACACCCCAGCCTTGTCCCACTGGTAGTCACAGACCCACACATACACTGCCTGACATGTCAGTAATATGAGGCATTTGGTTTGCCACATAACTACTCTATTTCTTTGAGTATATTGCACTAAGAATATTAATTGTAATTCAGAACTGAAGGGTGCAGTCTACTATGGTTGATCCCTAGGAATATCCGAGAGGGGGAT
Source organism: Rhinophrynus dorsalis (assembly GCA_037306005.1). Taxonomy (NCBI): domain Eukaryota; kingdom Metazoa; phylum Chordata; class Amphibia; order Anura; family Rhinophrynidae; genus Rhinophrynus; species Rhinophrynus dorsalis. The sequence continues at coordinate 4,693,802 of CM074725.1, read as the reverse complement.
CCAATATAAACCCCTTACGTATATATCCATATCATGAGGAATAGTCCTCTTAACCACTAGAACACCGTAAGGAGCCACTCCATCTTGGAACTGGCAGCACCCTAAGGAATTCCCCAGCCAGATACTGTTCATTTGTTCAGCTCCTTGGTATGTAGCAGGTGGTCACAGTGCCAACAAATTTGCATCATTTAAGGAAGCTGAGCCTGTGAGTGAATTAATGAGGCTGGTACTGCTGGTTTGTATCAGTGTGACAGGACCAGGGGGTGGCACTGCTGGTTTGTATCAGTGTGACAGGACCAGGGGGAGGTACTGCTGGTTTGTATCAGTGTGACAGGACCAAGGGGTGGCACTGCTGGTTTGTATCAGTGTGACAGGACCAGGAGGTGGCACTGCTGGTTTGTATCAGTGTGACAGGACCAGGGGGTGGTACTGCTGGTTTGTATCAGTGTGACAGGACCAGGGGGTGGTACTGCTGGTTTGTATCAGTGTGACAGGACCAGGGGGTGGTACTGCTGGTTTGTATCAGTGTGACAGGACCAGGGGGTGGCACTGCTGGTTTGTTTCAGTGTGACAGGACCAGGGGGTGGCACTGCTGGTTTGTATCAGTGTGACAGGACCAGGGGGTGGCACTGCTGGTTTGTATCAGTGTGACAGGACCAGGGGGTGGTACTGCTGGTTTGTATCAGTGTGACTGGACCAGGGGGTGGCACTGCTGGTTTGTATCAGTGTGACAGGACCAGGAGGTGGCACTGCTGGTTTGTATCAGTGTGACAGGACCAGGGGGTGGTACTGCTGGTTTGTATCAGTGTGACAGGACCAGGGGGTGGTACTGCTGGTTTGTATCAGTGTGACAGGACCAGGGGGTGGCACTGCTGGTTTGTATCAGTGTGACAGGACCAGGGGGTGGCACTGCTGGTTTGTATCAGTGTGACAGGACCAGGGGGTGGCACTGCTGGTTTGTATCAGTGTGACAGGACCAGGGGGTGGCACTTCTGGTTTGTATCAGTGTGACAGGACCAGGAGGTGGCACTGCTGGTTTGTATCAGTGTGACAGGACCAGGGGGTGGTACTGCTGGTTTGTATCAGTGTGACAGGACCAGGGGGTGGTACTGCTGGTTTGTATCAGTGTGACAGGACCAGGAGGTGGTACTGCTGGTTTGTATCAGTGTGACAGGACCAGGGGGTGGCACTGCTGGTTTGTATCAGTGTGACAGGACCAGGGGGTGGTACTGCTGGTTTGTATCAGTGTGACAGGACCAGGGGGTGGCACTGCTGGTTTGTATCAGTGTGACAGGACCAGGGGGTGGCACTGCTGGTTTGTATCAGTGTGACAGGACCAGGAGGTAGCACTGCTGGTTTGTATCAGTGTGACAGGACCAGGGGGTGGTACTGCTGGTTTGTATTAGTGTGACAGGACCAGGGGGTGGCACTGCTGGTTTGTATCAGTGTGACATGACCAGGGGGTGGTACTGCTGGTTTGTATCAGTGTGACAGGACCAGGGGGTGGCACTGCTGGTTTGTATCAGTGTGACAGGACCAGGGGGTGGTACTGCTGGTTTGTATCAGTGTGACAGGACCAGGGGGTGGTACTGCTGGTTTGTATCAGTGTGACAGGACCAGGAGGTGGCACTGATGGTTTGTATCAGTGTAACAGGACCAGGAGGTGGCACTGCTGGTTTGTATCAGTGTGACAGGACCAGGGGGTGGTACTGCTGGTTTGTATCAGTGTGACAGGACCAGGGGATTGCACTGATGGTTTGTATCAGTGTGACAGGACCAGGGGGTGGTACTGCTGGTTTGTATCAGTGTGACAGGACCAGGAGGTGGTTCTGCTGGTTTGTATCAGTGTGACAGGACCAGGAGGTGGTACTGCTGGTTTGTATCAGTGTGACAGGACCAGGAGGTGGCACTGCTGGTTTGTATCAGTGTGACAGGACCAGGGGGTGGTACTGCTGGTTTGTATCAGTGTGACAGGACCAGGAGGTGGTACTGCTGGTTTGTATCAGTGTGACAGGACCAGGGGGTGGCACTGCTGGTTTGTATCAGTGTGACAGGACCAGGAGGTGGCACTGCTGGTTTGTATCAGTGTGATAGGACCAGGAGGTGGTACTGCTGGTTTGTATCAGTGTGACAGGACCAGGAGGTGGCACTGCTGGTTTGTATCAGTGTGACAGGACCAGGGGGTGGTACTGCTGGTTTGTATCAGTGTGACAGGACCAGGGGGTGGTACTGATGGTTTGTATCAGTGTGACAGGACCAGGGGGTGGCACTGCTGGTTTGTATCAGTGTGACAGGACCAGGGGGTGGCACTGCTGGTTTGTATCAGTGTGACTGGACCAGGGGGTGGCACTGCTGGTTTGTATCAGTGTGACAGGACCAGGGGGTGGCACTGCTGGTTTGTATCAGTGTGACAGGACCAGGGGGTGGTACTGCTGGTTTGTATCAGTGTGACAGGACCAGGAGGTGGCACTGCTGGTTTGTATCAGTGTGATAGGACCAGGAGGTGGTACTGCTGGTTTGTATCAGTGTGACAGGACCAGGAGGTGGCACTGCTGGTTTGTATCAGTGTGACTGGACCAGGGGGTGGTACTGCTGGTTTGTATCAGTGTGACAGGACCAGGGGGTGGTACTGATGGTTTGTATCAGTGTGACAGGACCAGGGGGTGGCACTGCTGGTTTGTATCAGTGTGACAGGACCAGGGGGTGGCACTGCTGGTTTGTATCAGTGTGACTGGAACAGGGGGTGGTACTGCTGGTTTGTATCAGTGTAACTGGACCAGGGGGTGGTACTGCTGGTTTGTATCAGTGTGACAGGACCAGGGGGTGGCACTGCTGGTTTGTATCAGTGTAACAGGACCAGGGGGTGGCACTGCTGGTTTGTATCAGTGTGACTGGACCAGGGGGTGGTACTGCTGGTTTGTATCAGTGTGACAGGACCAGGAGGTGGCACTGCTGGTTTGTATCAGTGTGACAGGACCAGGAGGTGGCACTGCTGGTTTGTATCAGTGTGACAGGACCAGGGGGTGGTACTGCTGGTTTGTATCAGTGTAACAGGACCAGGGGGTGGTACTGCTGGTTTGTATCAGTGTGACAGGACCAGGGGGTGGCACTGCTGGTTTGTATCAGTGTGACAGGACCAGGGGGTGGTACTGCTGGTTTGTATCAGTGTGACAGGACCAGGAGGTGGCAATGCTGGTTTGTATCAGTGTGATAGGACCAGGAGGTGGTACTGCTGGTTTGTATCAGTGTGACTGGACCAGGGGGTGGCACTGTTGGTTTGTATCAATGTGACAGGACCAGGGGGTGGCACTGCTGGTTTGTATCAGTGTGACAGGACCAGGGGGTGGCACTGCTGGTTTGTATCAGTGTGACAGGACCAGGAGGTGGCACTGCTGGTTTGTATCAGTGTGACAGGACCAGGGTGTGGTACTGCTGGTTTGTATCAGTGTGACAGGACCAGGGGGTGGTACTGATGGTTTGTATCAGTGTGACAGGACCAGGGGGTGGCACTGCTGGTTTGTATCAGTGTGACAGGACCAGGGGGTGGCACTGCTGGTTTGTATCAATGTGACAGGACCAGGGGGTGGCACTGCTGGTTTGTATCAGTGTGACTGGACCAGGGGGTGGCACTGCTGGTTTGTATCAGTGTGACAGGACCAGGGGGTGGTACTGCTGGTTTGTATCAGTGTGACAGGACCAGGAGGTGGCACTGCTGGTTTGTATCAGTGTGATAGGACCAGGAGGTGGTACTGCTGGTTTGTATCAGTGTGACAGGACCAGGAGGTGGCACTGCTGGTTTGTATCAGTGTGACAGGACCAGGGGGTGACACTGATGGTTTGTATCAGTGTGACAGGACCAGGGGGTGGCACTGCTGGTTTGTATCAGTGTGACTGGACCAGGGGGTGGCACTGCTGGTTTGTATCAGTGTGACAGGACCAGGGGGTGGCACTGCTGGTTTGTATCAGTGTGACAGGACCAGGAGGTGGTACTGCTGGTTTGTATCAGTGTGACAGGACCAGGAGGTGGCACTGATGGTTTGTATCAGTGTAACAGGACCAGGGGGTGGTACTGCTGGTTTGTATCAGTGTGACAGGACCAGGAGGTGGCACTGCTGGTTTGTATCAGTGTGACAGGACCAGGGGGTGGCACTGCTGGTTTGTATCAGTGTGACAGGACCAGGGGGTGGTACTGCTGGTTTGTATCGGTGTGACAGGACCAGGGGGTGGCACTGCTGGTTTGTATCAGTGTGACAGGACCAGGGGGTGTCACTGCTGGTTTGTATCAGTGTGACAGGACCAGGGGGTGGTACTGCTGGTTTGTATCAGTGTGACAGGACCAGGGGGTGGTACTGCTGGTTTGTATCAGTGTGACAGGAACAGGGGGTGGTACTGCTGGTTTGTATCAGTGTGACAGGACCAGGGGGTGGCACTGCTGGTTTGTATCAGTGTGACAGGACCAGGGGGTGGCACTGCTGGTTTGTATCAGTGTGACAGGACCAGGGGGTGGCACTGCTGGTTTGTATCAGTGTGACTGGACCAGGGAGTGGTACTGCTGGTTTGTATCAGTGTGACAGGACCAGGGTGTGGTACTGCTGGTTTGTATCAGTGTGACAGGACCAGGGGGTGGCACTGCTGGTTTGTATCAGTGTGACAGGACCAGGGGGTGGCACTGCTGGTTTGTATCAGTGTGACAGGACCAGGGGGTGGCACTGCTGGATTGTATCAGTGTGACAGGACCAGGGGGTGGCACTGCTGGTTTGTATCAGTGTGACAGGACCAGGGAGTGGCACTGCTGGTTTGTATCAGTGTGACTGGACTAGGGGGTGGTACTGCTGGTTTGTATCAGTGTGACAGGACCAGGGGGTGGTACTGCTGGTTTGTATCAGTGTGACAGGACCAGGGGATTGCACTGATGGTTTGTATCAGTGTGACAGGACCAGGAGGTGGCACTGCTGGTTTGTATCAGTGTGACAGGACCAGGGGGTGGTACTGCTGGTTTGTATCAGTGTGACAGGACTAGGGGGTGGCACTGCTGGTTTGTATCAGTGTGACAGGACCAGGGGGTGGTACTGCTGGTTTGTATCAGTGTGACAGGACCAGGGGGTGGTACTGCTGGTTTGTATCAGTGTGACAGGACCAGGGGATTGCACTGATGGTTTGTATCAGTGTGACAGGACCAGGAGGTGGCACTGATGGTTTGTATCAGTGTGACAGGACCAGGGGGTGGCACTGCTGGTTTGTATCTGTCACTTTTTATTATGACTCTCAGACACAAGTTTTAGGTAAAAAAATCAATTTTATTGAAATAATAAATGATAACTTAGGATGGCAATAACATACATATATATATACAGAATATAGCACAGACAGAAGGCAGACTCTACCGGTCCTGTCAATATACCGGACAGGACAGTCTTTAGGCTCTACCGGCCTTGCCAATACCGGGTAAGGCAACCTGCAGATGGAATAGCATAACGGTTTTACCGGCCTTACCAAATTACCGGGCAAGGCAGCCTCAATAGATACACAATGTAGGCTCTACCGGCCCTGCCAATACCGGGTAAGGCAACCTCAGATGGAATGTGGCAAAAGGTTCTACCGGCCTTACCAATACCGGGCAGGGCAGCCCAGAGATAATAGCAGCAGTCAGATGGAACTGGCAAATTAGCAGAATCGTTAAGCAGCAAGGCTTTGGAGCAAACCAGCGTCCGCACGCTGGAAACAACACTGAATAGTATAGCCGTTAGGCTTAGCGAGCAAACCAGTGACAGCACACTGGAGTAACAAGCGAGTAGTATAGCCGCAAGGCTTAGGAGCAAACCAGCGTCCGCACGCTGGGACCAACACAGATTTGTATAGCTGATAGGCTTTGGAGCAAACCAGTGACCGCACACTGGTGTAACAAGCGAGTTAGTATAGCCGCAAGGCTTAGGAGCAAACTAGCGTCCGCACGCTGGGACCAACACAGAATTGTATAGCTGATAGGCTTTGGAGCAAACCAGTGACCGCACACTGGTGTAACAAGCGAGTTTGTATAGCCGCAAGGCTTAGGAGCAAACCAGCGTCCGCACGCTGGGACCCACACAGAATTGTATAGCTGATAGGCTTTGGAGCAAACCAGTGACCGCACACTGGTGTAACAAGCGAGTTTGTATAGCCGCAAGGCTTAGGAGCAAACCAGCGTCCGCACGCTGGGACCAACACAGATTTGTATAGCTGATAGGCTTTGGAGCAAACCAGTGACCGCACACTGGTGTAACAAGCGAGTTTGTATAGCCACAAGGCTTGGGAGCAAACCAGCGTCCGCACGCTGGGACCAACACGGAATTGTAGCAATGTCACCAACGCGACCAGGCAGAAGGTCGCCAGGATACTGAAGACAGGTGATGAGATGACAGGAACCAGCAACGATCAGTCAGGTCAGAAAACAGCAGAGAAGTTCAGCAGGAACTGCAACACCAGAGACTAGGCCGGAACCAGGACTGGAAGTACTTCAGCATGCAGGAAACACTGGAACAGTAGAGATCAGGAACTCAGGAACACATGAGATCAGGAACTCAGGAACACTGGAACAGAGGCCCAGCTTTCACTAGCATAGTGATAGCAAGAAGGTCAGAAACAACACGAAAGGGCACTCAAAGGGTGCCCAATCCAGGTTTAAATAGTCAATAAGAGGCGGGCTATCTGCAGACAGCCAATAGAAGCCCCCTACTGGTGACAGACAAGTAACTGCAGCAAATCACGGGCACCGTGATAGTATCAGTGTGACAGGACCAGGGGGTGGTACTGCTGGTTTGTATCAGTGTAACAGGACCAGGGGGTGGTACTGCTGGTTTGTATCAGTGTGACAGGACCAGGGGGTGGTACTGCTGGTTTGTATCAGTGTGACTGGACCAGGGGGTGGCACTGCTGGTTTGTATCAGTGTGACAGGACCAGGGGGTGGCACTGCTGGTTTGTATCAGTGTGACAGGACCAGGGGGTGGCACTGCTGGTTTGTATCAGTGTGACAGGACCAGGGGGTGGCACTGCTGGTTTGTATCAGTGTGACAGGACCAGGGGGTGGTACTGCTGGTTTGTATCAGTGTGACAGGACCAGGGGGTGGTACTGCTGGTTTGTATCAGTGTGACAGGACCAGGGGGTGGTACTGATGGTTTGTATCAGTGTGACTGGACCAGGGGGTGGTACTGCTGGTTTGTATCAGTGTGACAGGACCAGGGGGTGGTACTGCTGGTTTGTATCAGTGTGATAGGACCAGGAGGTGGCACTGCTGGTTTGTATCAGTGTGACAGGACCAGGGGGTGGTACTGCTGGTTTGTATCAGTGTGACAGGACCAGGGGGTGGCACTGCTGGTTTGTATCAGTGTGACAGGACCAGGGGGTGGCACTGCTGGTTTGTATCAGTGTGAAAGGACCAGGGGGTGGTACTGCTGGTTTGTATCAGTGTGACAGGACCAGGGGGTGGTACTGCTGGTTTGTATCAGTGTGACAGGACCAGGGGGTGGTACTGCTGGTTTGTATCAGTGTGAAAGGACCAGGGGGTGGTACTGCTGGTTTGTATCAGTGTGACAGAACCAGGAGGTGGCACTGCTGGTTTGTATCAGTGTGAAAGGACCAGGGGGTGGTACTGCTGGTTTGTATCAGTGTGACAGGACCAGGGGGTGGTACTGCTGGTTTGTATCAGTGTGACAGGACCAGGGGGTGGTACTGCTGGTTTGTATCAGTGTGACTGGACCAGGGGGTGGTACTGCTGGTTTGTATCAGTGTGACAGGACCAGGGGGTGGTACTGCTGGTTTGTATCAGTGTGACAGGACCAGGAGGTGGTACTGCTGGTTTGTATCAGTGTAACAGGACCAGGGGGTGGTACTGCTGGTTTGTATCAGTGTGACAGGACCAGGGGGTGGTACTGCTGGTTTGTATCAGTGTAACAGGACCAGGAGGTGGCACTGCTGGTTTGTATCAGTGTGACAGGAACAGGGGGTGATACTGCTGGTTTGTATCAGTGTGACAGGACCAGGAGGTGGTACTGCTGGTTTGTATCAGTGTGACAGGACCAGGGGGTGGTACTGCTGGTTTGTATCAGTGTGACAGGACCAGGGGGTGGTACTGCTGGTTTGTATCAGTGTGACAGGACCAGGGGGTGGCACTGCTGGTTTGTATCAGTGTGACAGGACCAGGGGGTGGTACTGCTGGTTTGTATCAGTGTGACAGGACCAGGGGGTGGTACTGCTGGTTTGTATCAGTGTGACAGGACCAGGGGGTGGTACTGCTGGTTTGTATCAGTGTGACAGGACCAGGAGGTGGCACTGCTGGTTTGTATCAGTGTGACAGGACCAGGGGGTGGTACTGCTGGTTTGTATCAGTGTGACAGGACCAGGGGGTGGCACTGCTGGATTGTATCAGTGTGACAGGACCAGGGGGTGGTACTGCTGGTTTGTATCCGTGTGACTGGACCAGGGGTGGCACTGCTGGTTTGTATCAGTGTGACAGGACCAGGGGGTGGTACTGCTGGTTTGTATCAGTGTGACAGGACCAGGGGGTGGCACTGCTGGTTTGTATCAGTGTAACAGGACCAGGGGGTGGTACTGCTGGTTTGTATCAGTGTGACAGGACCAGGGGGTGGTACTGCTGGTTTGTATCAGTGTAACAGGACCAGGAGGTGGCACTGCTGGTTTGTATCAGTGTGACAGGACCAGGGGGTGGTACTGCTGGTTTGTATCGGTGTGACAGGACCAGGGGGTGGCACTGCTGGTTTGTATCAGTGTGACAGGACCAGGGGGTGTCACTGCTGGTTTGTATCAGTGTGACAGGACCAGGGGGTGGTACTGCTGGTTTGTATCAGTGTGACAGGACCAGGGGGTGGTACTGCTGGTTTGTATCAGTGTGACAGGAACAGGGGGTGGTACTGCTGGTTTGTATCAGTGTGACAGGACCAGGGGGTGGCACTGCTGGTTTGTATCAGTGTGACAGGACCAGGGGGTGGCACTGCTGGTTTGTATCAGTGTGACAGGACCAGGGGGTGGCACTGCTGGTTTGTATCAGTGTGACTGGACCAGGGAGTGGTACTGCTGGTTTGTATCAGTGTGACAGGACCAGGGGGTGGTACTGCTGGTTTGTATCAGTGTGACAGGACCAGGGGGTGGCACTGCTGGTTTGTATCAGTGTGACAGGACCAGGGGGTGGCACTGCTGGTTTGTATCAGTGTGACAGGACCAGGGGGTGGCACTGCTGGATTGTATCAGTGTGACAGGACCAGGGGGTGGCACTGCTGGTTTGTATCAGTGTGACAGGACCAGGGGGTGGCACTGCTGGTTTGTATCAGTGTGACTGGACTAGGGGGTGGTACTGCTGGTTTGTATCAGTGTGACAGGACCAGGGGGTGGTACTGCTGGTTTGTATCAGTGTGACAGGACCAGGGGATTGCACTGATGGTTTGTATCAGTGTGACAGGACCAGGAGGTGGCACTGCTGGTTTGTATCAGTGTGACAGGACCAGGGGGTGGTACTGCTGGTTTGTATCAGTGTGACAGGACTAGGGGGTGGCACTGCTGGTTTGTATCAGTGTGACAGGACCAGGGGGTGGTACTGCTGGTTTGTATCAGTGTGACAGGACCAGGAGGTGGCACTGCTGGTTTGTATCAGTGTGACAGGACCAGGGGATTGCACTGATGGTTTGTATCAGTGTGACAGGACCAGGGGGTGGCACTGCTGGTTTGTATCAGTGTGACAGGACCAGGGGGTGGCACTGCTGGTTTGTATCAGTGTGACAGGACCAGGGGGTGGTACTGCTGGTTTGTATCAGTGTGACAGGACCAGGGGGTGGTACTGCTGGTTTGTATCAGTGTGAAAGGACCAGGGGGTGGCACTGCTGGATTGTATCAGTGTGACAGGACCAGGGGGTGGTACTGCTGGTTTGTATCCGTGTGACTGGACCAGGTGTGGCACTGCTGGTTTGTATCAGTGTGACAGGACCAGGGGGTGGTACTGCTGGTTTGTATCAGTGTGACAGGACCAGGGGGTGGCACTGCTGGTTTGTATCAGTGTGACAGGACCAGGGGGTGGTACTGCTGGTTTGTATCGGTGTGACAGGACCAGGGGGTGGCACTGCTGGTTTGTATCAGTGTGACAGGACCAGGGGGTGATACTGCTGGTTTGTATCAGTGTGACAGGACCAGGAGGTGGTACTGCTGGTTTGTATCAGTGTGACAGGACCAGGGGGTGGTACTGCTGGTTTGTATCAGTGTGACAGGACCAGGAGGTGGCACTGCTGGTTTGTATCAGTGTGACAGGACCAGGGGGTGGCACTGCTGGTTTGTATCAGTGTGACAGGACCAGGGGGTGGCACTGCTGGTTTGTATCAGTGTGACAGGACCAGGGGGTGGCACTGCTGGTTTGTATCAGTGTAACAGGACCAGGAGGTGGCACTGCTGGTTTGTATCAGTGTGACAGGACCAGGGGGTGGCACTGCTGGTTTGTATCAGTGTGACAGGACCAGGGGGTGGTACTGCTGGTTTGTATCAGTGTGACAGGACCAGGGGGTGGCACTGCTGGTTTGTATCAGTGTGACAGGACCAGGAGGTGGCACTGCTGGTTTGTATCAGTGTGACAGGACCAGGGGGTGGCACTGCTGGTTTGTATCAGTGTGACAGGACCAGGGGGTGGCACTGCTGGTTTGTATCAGTGTGACAGGACCAGGGGGTGGCACTGCTGGTTTGTATTAGTGTGACAGGACCAGGGGGTGGCACTGCTGGTTTGTATCAGTGTGACAGGACCAGGGGGTGGCACTGCTGGTTTGTATCAGTGTGACAGGACCAGGGGGTGGTACTGCTGGTTTGTATCAGTGTGACAGGACCAGGGGGTGGCACTGCTGGTTTGTATCAGTGTGACTGTACCAGGGGGTGGCACTGCTGGTTTGTATCAGTGTGACAGGACCAGGGGGTGGCACTGCTGGTTTGTATCAGTGTGACAGGACCAGGGGGTGGCACTGCTGGTTTGTATCAGTGTGACAGGACCAGGGGGTGGCACTGCTGGTTTGTATCAGTGTGACTGGACCAGGGGGTGGCACTGCTGGTTTGTATCAGTGTGACAGGACCAGGGGGTGGTACTGCTGGTTTGTATCAGTGTGACAGGACCAGGGGGTGGCACTGCTGGTTTGTATCAGTGTGACAGGACCAGGGGGTGGCACTGCTGGTTTGTATCAGTGTGACAGGACCAGGGGGTGGCACTGCTGGTTTGTATCAGTGTGACAGGACCAGGGGGTGGCACTGCTGGTTTGTATCAGTGTGACAGGACCAGGGGGTGGCACTGCTGGTTTGTATCAGTGTGACAGGACCAGGAGGTGGCACTGCTGGTTTGTATCAGTGTGACAGGACCAGGAGGTGGCACTGCTGGTTTGTATCAGTGTGACAGGACCAGGGGGTGGCACTGCTGGTTTGTATCAGTGTGACAGGACCAGGGGGTGGCACTGCTGGATTGTATCAGTGTGACAGGACCAGGGGGTGGCACTGCTGGTTTGTATCAGTGTGACAGGACCAGGGGGTGGTACTGCTGGTTTGTATCAGTGTGACAGGACCAGGAGGTGGCACTGCTGGATTGTATCAGTGTGACAGGACCAGGGGGTGGTACTGCTGGTTTGTATCAGTGTGACAGGACCAGGGGGTGGTACTGCTGGTTTGCATCAGTGTGACAGGACCAGGGGGTGGCACTGCTGGATTGTATCAGTGTGACAGGACCAGGGGGTGGTACTGCTGGTTTGTATCAGTGTGAAAGGACCAGGGGGTGGTACTGCTGGTTTGTATCAGTGTAACAGGACCAGGGGGTGGCACTGCTGGTTTGTATCAGTGTAACAGGACCAGGGGGTGGTACTGCTGGTTTGTATCGGTGTGACAGGACCAGGGGGTGATACTGCTGGTTTGTATCAGTGTGACAGGACCAGGGGGTGGTACTGCTGGTTTGTATCGGTGTGAGAGGACCAGGAGGTGGCACTGCTGGTTTGTATCAGTGTGACAGGACCAGGGGGTGGCACTGCTGGTTTGTATCAGTGTGACAGGACCAGGAGGTGGCACTGCTGGTTTGTATCAGTGTGACAGGACCAGGGGGTGGCACTGCTGGTTTGTATCAGTGTGACTGGACCAGGAGGTGGCACTGCTGGTTTGTATCAGTGTGACTGGACCAGGGGGTGGTATTGCTGGTTTGTATCAGTGTAACAGGACCAGGGGGTGGCACTGCTGGTTTGTATCAGTGTGGCAGGACCAGGGGGTGGTACTGCTGGTTTGTATCAGTGTGACAGGACCAGGGGGTGGTACTGCTGGTTTGTATCAGTGTGACAGGACCAGGAGGTGGCACTGCTGGTTTGTATCAGTGTGGCAGGACCAGGGGGTGGTACTGCTGGTTTGTATCAGTGTGACAGGACCAGGGCGTGGTACTGCTGGTTTGTATCAGTGTGACAGGACCAGGAGGTGGCACTGCTGGATTGTATCAGTGTGACAGGACCAGGGGGTGGTACTGCTGGTTTGTATCAGTGTGACAGGACCAGGGGGTGGTACTGCTGGTTTGTATCAGTGTGACAGGACCAGGGGGTGGTACTGCTGGTTTGTATCGGTGTGACAGGACCAGGGGGTGGCACTGCTGGTTTGTATCAGTGTGAAAGGACCAGGGGGTGGTACTGCTGGTTTGTATCAGTGTAACAGGACCAGGGGGTGGCACTGCTGGTTTGTATCAGTGTGACTGGACCAGGAAGTGGCACTGCTGGTTTGTATCAGTGTGACTGGACCAGGGGGTGGTACTGCTGGTTTGTATCAGTGTAACAGGACCAGGGGGTGGCACTGCTGGTTTGTATCAGTGTGACAGGACCAGGGGGTGGTACTGCTGGTTTGTATCAGTGTGACAGGACCAGGGGGTGGCACTGCTGGTTTGTATCAGTGTGACAGGACCAGGGGGTGGTACTGCTGGTTTGTATCAGTGTGACAGGACCAGGGGGTGGTACTGCTGGTTTGTATCAGTGTGACAGGACCAGGGGGTGGTACTGCTGGTTTGTATCAGTGTGACAGGACCAGGGGGTGGCACTGCTGGTTTGTATCAGTGTGACAGGACCAGGAGGTGGCACTGCTGGTTTGTATCAGTGTGACTGGACCAGGGGGTGGTACTGCTGGTTTGTATCAGTGTGACTGGACCAGGAGGTGGCACTGCTGGTTTGTATGAGTGTGACAGGACCAGGAGGTGGTACTGCTGGTTTGTATCAGTGTGACAGGACCAGGGGGTGGCACTGCTGGTTTGTATCAGTGTAACAGGACCAGGGGGTGGCACTGCTGGTTTGTCTCACTGTGACAGGACCAGGAGGTGGCACTGCTGGTTTGTATCAGTGTGACAGGACCAGGGGGTGGCACTGCTGGTTTGTATCAGTGTGACAGGACCAGGGAGTGGCACTGCTGGTTTGTATCAGTGTGACAGGACCAGGGGGTGGTACTGCTGGTTTGTATCAGTGTGACAGGACCAGGGGGTGGCACTGCTGGTTTGTATCAGTGTGACAGGACCAGGGGGTGGCACTGCTGGTTTGTATCAGTGTGACAGGACCAGGGGGTGGTACTGCTGGTTTGTATCAGTGTGACAGGACCAGGGGGTGGCACTGCTGGTTTGTATCAGTGTGACAGGACCAGGAGGTGGCACTGCTGGTTTGTATCAGTGTGACTGGACCAGGAGGTGGCACTGCTGGTTTGTATGAGTGTGACAGGACCAGGAGGTGGTACTGCTGGTTTGTATCAGTGTGACAGGACCAGGGGGTGGCAATGCTGGTTTGTATCAGTGTGACAGGACCAGGGGGTGGCACTGCTGGTTTGTTTCAGTGTGACAGGACCAGGGGGTGGCACTGCTGGTTTGTATCAGTGTGACAGGACCAGGGGGTGGCACTGCTGGTTTGTATCAGTGTGACAGGACCAGGGGGTGGCACTGCTGGTTTGTATCAGTGTGACAGGACCAGGGGGTGGCACTGCTGGTTTGTATCAGTGTGACAGGACCAGGGGGTGGTACTGCTGGTTTGTATCAGTGTGATAGGACCAGGGGGTGGCACTGCTGGTTTGTATCAGTGTGACAGGACCAGGGGGTGGTACTGCTGGTTTGTATCAGTGTGACAGGACCAGGAGGTGGCACTGCTGGTTTGTATCAGTGTGACAGGACCAGGGGGTGGTACTGCTGGTTTGTATCAGTGTGACAGGACCAGGGGGTGGTACTGCTGGTTTGTATCAGTGTGACAGGACCAGGAGGTGGCACTGCTGGTTTGTATCAGTGTGTCAGGACCAGGGGGTGGCACTGCTGGTTTGTATCAGTGTGACAGGACCAGGGGGTGGTACTGCTGGTTTGTATCAGTGTGACAGGACCAGGGGGTGGCACTGCTGGTTTGTATCAGTGTGACAGGACCAGGGGGTGGCACTGCTGGTTTGTATCAGTGTGACAGGACCAGGGGGTGGTACTGCTGGTTTGTATCAGTGTGACAGGACCAGGGGGTGGTACTGCTGGTTTGTATCAGTGTGAAAGGACCAGGGGGTGGCACTGCTGGTTTGTATCAGTGTGACAGGACCAGGAGGTGGCACTGCTGGTTTGTATCAGTGTGACAGGACCAGGGGGTGGTACAGTGAGTGCAGGAGGCTGAGTGATACGATACCTCTGGGAGAGACACTTGAATACAAGGATTAGAGAAGAAAAAAGAAACAAAAGAGAATCCACAGAGGAGAACAGCAAACTGCGTTAACGAGAGAGAATGAGCAACATGCTGCTCCAGGGGGGGATCCTGCTGATACTGTGTGGTGAGTACTGGGACTGGGACACAGAGTGGGACTGAGACAGGGACACAGAGTGGGACTGGGATACAGAGCGGTACTGAGTACTGAGAGTCAGTATGTGTGGGTCTATGGTTACTATAGGACAAGGCTGGGGTCAGTATGTGTGGTCTATGGATACTGTAGGACAAGGCTGGGGGTCAGTATGTGTGTTTCTATGGTTACTGTAGGACAAGGCTGGGGTCAGTATGTGTGGTTCTATGGTTACTGTAGGACAAGGCTGGGGTCAGTATGTGTGGTTTATGTTTACTGTAGGACAAGGCTGGGGGTCAGTATGTGCGGTCTATGATTACTGTAGGACAAGGCTGGGGGTCAGTATGTGTGGGTCTATGGATACTGTAGGACAAGGCTGGGGGTCAGTATGTGTAGTTCTATGGTTACTGTAGAACAAAACTGGGGGTCAGTATATGTGGTCTATGGTTACTGTAGGACAAGGCTGGGGGTCAGTATGTGTGGTCTATGGATACTGTAGGACAAGGATGGGGGTCAGTATGTGTGGTCTATGGTTACTGTAGGACAAGGCTAGGGGTCAGTATGTTTGGGTCTATGGTTACTCTAGGACAAGGCTGGGGGTCAGTATGTGTGGTCTATGGATACTGTAGGACAAGGATAGGGGTCAGTATGTGTGGTCTATGGTTACTGTAGGACAAGGCTGGGGGTCAGTATGTGTTTCTATGGTTACTGTAGGACAAGGTTGGGGGTCAGTATGTGTGGTCTATGGTTACTGTAGGACAAGGTTGGGGGTCAGTATGTGTGGTGTATGGTTACTGTAGGACAAGGCTGGGGTCAGTATGTGTGGGTCTATGGTTACTGTAGGACAAGGCTGGTGGTCAGTATGTGTAGTTCTATGGTTACTGTAGGACAAGGCTGGGGGTCAGTATGTGTGGTTCTATGGTTACTGTAGGACAAGGCTGAGGTCAGTATGTGTAGTTCTATGGTTACTGTAGGACAAGGCTGGTGGTCAGTATGTGTGGTCTATGGTTACTGTAGGACAAGGCTGGGGGTCAGTTTGTGTGGTTCTATGGTTACTGTAGGAAAATGCAGAGGGTCAGTATTTGTAGTCTATGGTTACTGTAGGACAAGGCTGGGGGTCAGTATGTGTGGTCTATGGTTACTGTAGGACAAGGCTGGGGGTCAGTAGGTGTGGGTCTATGGTTACTGTAGGACAAGGCTGGGGTCAGTATGTGTAGTTCTATGGTTACTGTAGGACAAGGCTGGGGGTCAGTATGTGTGGTCTATGGTTACTGTAGGACAAGGCTGGGGGTCAGTATGTGTTTCTATGATTACTGTAGGACAAGGTTGGGGGGTCAGTATGTGTGGTTCTATGGTTACTGTAGGACAAGGCTAGGGGTCAGTATGTTTAGGTCTATGGTTACTGTAGGAAAGGCTAGGGGTTAGTATGTGTGGTTCTATGGTTACTGTAGGACAAGACTGTGGGTGAGTATGTGTGGTCTATGGTTACTGTAGGAAAAGACTGGGGGTCAGTATGTGTGGGTCTATGGTTACTGTACGACAAGGCTGGGGGTCAGTATGTGTAGTTCTATGGTTACTGTAGGACAAGACTGTGGGTCAGTATGTGTGGTCTATGGTTACTGTAGGACATGACTGGGGGTCAGTATGTGTGGGTCTATGGTTACTGTAGGACAAGGCTGGGGGTCAGTATGTGTGCTTCTATGGTTACTGTAGGAAAAGGCTAGGGGTCAGTATGTGTGGGTCTATGGTTACTGTAGGACAAGGCTGGGGGTCAGTATGTGTGGTCTATGGTTACTGTAGGACAAGGCTGGGGGTCAGTATGTGTGGTTCTATGGCTACTGTAGGACAAGGCTGGGGTCAGTATGTGTAGTTCTATGGTTACTGTAGGACAAGGCTGGGGGTCAGTATGTGTGGTCTATGGTTACTGTAGGACAAGGCTGGGGGTCAGTATGTGTGGTCTATAGTTACTGTAGGACAAGGCTGGGGGTCAGTATGTGTGGTTCTATGGTTACTGTAGTACAAGGCTGGGGGTCAGTGTGTGTGGTCTATGGTTACTGAAGGACAAGGCTGGGGGGTCTGTATGTGTGGTTCTATGGTTACTGTAGGAAAGGCTAGGGGTCAGTATGTGTGGTTCTATAGTTACTGTAGGACAAGGCTGGGGGGTCAGTATGTGTGGGTCTATGCTTACTGTAGTACAAGGCTGGGGTCAGTATGTGTGGGTCTATGGATACTGTAGGACAAGGCTGGGGGTCAGTATGTATGGGTCTATGGATACTGTAGGACAAGGCTGGGGGTCAGTATGTGTGGTCTATGGTTACTGTAGGACAAGGCTGAGGGTCAGTATGTGTGGGTCTATGGTTACTGTAGGACAATGCGGAGGGTCAGTATTTGTAGTCTATGGTTACTGTAGGACAAGGCTGGGGGTCAGTATGTGTGGTTCTATGGATACTGTAGGACAAGGCTAAGGGTCAGTATGTGTGGTCTATGGTTACTGTAGGACAAGGCTGGGGGTCAGTATGTGTGGGTCTATGGTTACGGTAGGACATGGCTGGGGTCAGTATGTGTGGTTCTATGGTTACTGTAGGACAAGGCTTGGGGTCAGTATGTGTGGGTCTATGGTTACTGTAGGACAAGGCTGGGGGTCAGTATGTGTGGGTCTATGATTACTGTGTGACAAGGCTGGGGTCAGTATGTGTGATTCTATGGTTACTGTAGGACAAGGCAGGGGGTCTGTCTGTGTGGTCTATGGTTACTGTAGGACAAGGCTGGGGGTCAGTATGTGTGGTCTATGGTTACTGTAGGAAAAGGCTGGGGGTCAGTATGTGTGGTCTATGATTACTGTAGGACAAGGCTGGGGGTCAGTATGTGTGGTTCTATGGTTACTGTAGGACAAGGCTGGGGGTCAGTAAGTATGGGTCTATGGATACTGTAGGACAAGGCTGGGGGTAAGTATGTGTGGTCTATGGTTACTGTAGGACAAGGCTGAGGTTCAGTATGTGTGGGTCTATGGTTACTGTAGGACAATGCTGGGGGGTCAGTATGTGTGGTTCTATGGTTACTGTAGGACAAGTCTGGGGGTCAGTATGTGTGGTTCTATGGATACTGTAGAACAAGGCTGGGGGTCAGCATGTGTGGTCTATGGTTACTGTAGGACAAGGCTGGGGGTCAGTATGTGTGGGTCTATGGTTACTGTAGGACAAGGCTGGGGGTCAGTATGTGTGGTTCTATGGTTACTGTAGGACAAGTCTGGGGGTCAGTATGTGTGGTTCTATGGATACTGTAGGACAAGGCTGGGGGTCAGTATGTGTGGTCTATGGTTACTGTAGGACAAGGCTGGGGGTCAGTATGTGCGGTCTATGGTTACTGTTGGACAAGGCTGGGGGTCAGTATGTGCGGTCTATGGTTACTGTAGGACAAGGCTGGGGGTCTGTCTGTGTGGTCTATGGTTACTGTAGGACAAGGCTGGGGGTCAGTATGTGTGGTCTATGGTTACTGTAGGAAAAGGCTGGGGGTCAGTATGTGTGGTCTATGATTACTGTAGGACAAGGCTGGGGGTCAGTATGTGTGGTTCTATGGTTACTGTAGGACAAGGCTGGGGGTCAGTAAGTATGGGTCTATGGATACTGTAGGACAAGGCTGGGGGTAAGTATGTGTGGTCTATGGTTACTGTAGGACAAGGCTGAGGTTCAGTATGTGTGGGTCTATGGTTACTGTAGGACAATGCTGGGGGGTCAGTATGTGTGGTTCTATGGTTACTGTAGGACAAGTCTGGGGGTCAGTATGTGTGGTTCTATGGATACTGTAGAACAAGGCTGGGGGTCAGCATGTGTGGTCTATGGTTACTGTAGGACAAGGCTGGGGGTCAGTATGTGTGGGTCTATGGTTACTGTAGGACAAGGCTGGGGATCAGTATGTGTGGTTCTATGATTACTGTAGGACAAGTCTGGGGGTCAGTATGTGTGGTTCTATGGATACTGTAGGACAAGGCTGGGGGTCAGTATGTGTGGTCTATGGTTACTGTAGGACAAGGCTGGGGGTCAGTATGTGCGGTCTATGGTTACTGTTGGACAAGGCTGGGGGTCAGTATGTGCGGTCTATGGTTACTGTAGGACAAGGCTGGGGGTCAGTATGTGTGGTCTATGGTTACTGTTGGACAAGGCTGGGGGTCAGTATGTGCAGTCTATGGTTACTGTGGGACAAGGCAGGGGGTCAGTATGTGTAGCTCTATGGTTACTGTAGGAAAAGGCTGGGGGTCAGTATGTGTGGTCTATGGTTACTGTAGGACAAGGCTGAGGTTCAGTATGTGTGGGTCTATGGTTACTGTAGGACAATGCTGGGGGGTCAGTATGTGTGGTTCTATGGTTACTGTAGGACAAGTCTGGGGGTCAGTATGTGTGGTTCTATGGATACTGTAGAACAAGGCTGGGGGTCAGCATGTGTGGTCTATGGTTACTGTAGGACAAGGCTGGGGGTCAGTATGTGTGGGTCTATGGTTACTGTAGGACAAGGCTGGGGGTCAGTATGTGTGGTTCTATGGTTACTGTAGGACAAGTCTGGGGGTCAGTATGTGTGGTTCTATGGATACTGTAGGACAAGGCTGGGGGTCAGTATGTGTGGTCTATGGTTACTGTAGGACAAGGCTGGGGGTCAGTATGTGCGGTCTATGGTTACTGTTGGACAAGGCTGGGGGTCAGTATGTGCGGTCTATGGTTACTGTAGGACAAGGCTGGGGGTCAGTATGTGTGGTCTATGGTTACTGTTGGACAAGGCTGGGGGTCAGTATGTGCAGTCTATGGTTACTGTGGGACAAGGCAGGGGGTCAGTATGTGTAGCTCTATGGTTACTGTAGGAAAAGGCTGGGTGTCAGTATGTGTGGTCTATGGTTACTGTAGGACAAGGCTGGGGGTCAGTATGTGTGGTCTATTGTTACTGTAGGACAAGGCAGGGGGTCAGTATGTTTGGTCTATGGTTACTGTAGGACAAGGCTGAGGGTCAGTATGTGTTTCTATGGTTACTGTAGAACAAGGCTGGAGGTCAGTATGTGTGGTTCTATGGTTACTGTAGGACAAGGCTGGGGTCAGTATGTGTGATCTATGGTTACTGTAGGACAAGGCTGGGGGTCAGTATGTGTGTTCTATGGTTACTGTAGGACAAGGCAGGGGGTCAGTATGTGTGTTCTATGGTTACTGTAGGACAAGGCTGGGGTCAGTATGTGTGGTCTATGGTTACTGTAGGACAAGGCTGGGGGTCAGTATGTGTGGTCTATGGTTACTGTTGGACAAGGCTGGGGGTCAGTATGTGCAGTCTATGGTTACTGTGGGACAAGGCAGGGGGTCAGTATGTGTAGCTCTATGGTTACTGTAGGAAAAGGCTGGGGGTCAGTATGTGTGGTCTATGGTTACTGTAGGACAAGGCTGGGGGTCAGTATGTGTGGTCTATTGTTACTGTAGGACAAGGCAGGGGGTCAGTATGTTTGGTCTATGGTTACTGTAGGACAAGGCTGAGGGTCAGTATGTGTTTCTATGGTTACTGTAGAACAAGGCTGGAGGTCAGTATGTGTGGTTCTATGGTTACTGTAGGACAAGGCTGGGGTCAGTATGTGTGATCTATGGTTACTGTAGGACAAGGCTGGGGGTCAGTATGTGTAGTTCTATGATAACTGTAGGAAAAGGCTGGGGGTCAGTATGTGTGGTCTATTGTTACTGTAGGACAAGGCTAGGGTCAGTATGTGTGGTCTATGGTTATTGTAGGACAAGGTTGGGGTCAGTATGTGTGGGTCTATGGTTACAGTACGACAAGACTGGGGGTCAGTATGTGTGGGTCTATGGTTACTGTAGAACAAGGCTTGGGGTCTGTATGTGTTTCTATGGTTACTGTAGGACAAGGCTGGGGGTCAGTATGTGTTTCTATGGTTACTGTAGGACAAGGCTGGGGGTCAGTATGTGTGGTTCTATGGTTACTGTAGGACAAGGCTGGGGGTCAGTATGTGTGGTCTATGGTTACTGTAGGACAAGGCTGGGGGTCAGTATGTGTGGTTCTATGGATACTGTAGGACAAGGCTGGGGGTCAGCATGTGTGGTCTCTGGTTACTGTAGGACAAGGCTGGGGGTCAGTATGTGTGGGTCTATGGTTACTGTAGGACAGGGCTGGGGGTCAGTATGTGTGGTTCTATGGTTACTGTAGGACAAGTCTGGGGGTCAGTATGTGTGGTTCTATGGATACTGTAGGACAAGGCTGGGGGTCAGTATGTGTGGTCTATGGTTACTGTAGGACAAGGCTGGGGGTCAGTATGTGCGGTCTATGGTTACTGTTGGACAAGGCTGGGGGTCAGTATGTGCGGTCTATGGTTACTGTAGGACAAGGCTGGGGGTCAGTATGTGTGGTCTATGGTTACTGTTGGACAAGGCTGGGGGTCAGTATGTGCGGTCTATGGTTACTGTGGGACAAGGCTGGGGGTCAGTATGTGTAGCTCTATGGTTACTGTAGGAAAAGGCTGGGGGTTAGTATGTGTGGTCTATGGTTACTGTAGGACAAGGCTGGGGGTCAGTATGTGTGGTCTATTGTTACTGTAGGGCAAGGCAAGGGGTCAGTATGTTTGGTCTATGGTTACTGTAGGACAAAGC
Source organism: Rhinophrynus dorsalis (assembly GCA_037306005.1). Classification (NCBI taxonomy): domain Eukaryota; kingdom Metazoa; phylum Chordata; class Amphibia; order Anura; family Rhinophrynidae; genus Rhinophrynus; species Rhinophrynus dorsalis. The sequence goes on along the minus strand of CM074725.1, from coordinate 4,672,375 downwards.
TGAGGGTCAGTATGTGTTTCTATGGTTTCTGTAGAACAAGGCTGGAGGTCAGTATGTGTGGTTCTATGGTTACTGTAGGACAAGGCTGGGGTCAGTATGTGTAGTTCTATGGTTACTGTAGGACAAGGCTGGGGTCAGTATGTGTGATCTATGGTTACTGTAGGACAAGGCTGGGGGTCAGTATGTGTAGTTCTATGATAACTGTAGGAAAAGGCTGGGGGTCAGTATGTGTGGTCTATTGTTACTGTAGGACAAGGCTGGGGGTCAGTATGTGCGGTCTATGGTTACTGTAGGACAAGGCTGGGGGTCAGTATGTGCGGTCTATGGTTACTGTTGGACAAGGCTGGGGGTCAGTATGTGCGGTCTATGGTTACTGTAGGACAAGGCTGGGGGTCAGTATGTGCGATCTATGGTTACTGTAGGACAAGGCTGGGGGTCAGTATGTGCGGTCTATGGTTACTGTAGGACAAGGCTGGGGGACAGTATGCGTGGTTCTATGGTTACTGTTGGACAAGGCTGGGGGTCAGTATGTGCGGTCTATGGTTACTGTAGGACAAGGCTGGAGGTCAGTATGTGTAGCTCTATGGTTACTGTAGGAAAAGGCTGGGGGTCAGTATGTGTGGTCTATGGTTACTGTAGGACAAGGCTGGGGGTCAGTATGTGTGGTCTATTGTTAGTGTAGGACAAGGCAGGGGGTCAGTATGTTTGGTCTATGGTTACTGTAGGACAAGGCTGAGGGTCAGTATGTGTTTCTATGGTTACGGTAGGACAAGGCTGGAGGTCAGTATGTGTGGTTCTATGGTTACTGTAGGACAAGGCTGGGGTCAGTATGTGTGATCTATGGTTTCTGTAGGACAAGGCTGGGGGTCAGCATGTGTGGTCTATGGTTACTGTAGGACAAGGCTGGGGGTCAGTATGTGTGGGTCTATGGTTACTGTAGGACAAGGCTGGGGGTCAGTATGTGTGGTTCTATGGTTACTGTAGGACAAGTCTGGGGGTCAGTATGTGTGGTTCTATGGATACTGTAGGACAAGGCTGGGGGTCAGTATGTGTGGTCTATGTTTACTGTAGGACAAGGCTGGGGGTCAGTATGTGCGGTCTATGGTTACTGTTGGACAAGGCTGGGGGTCAGTATGTGCGGTCTATGGTTACTGTAGGACAAGGCTGGGGGTCAGTATGTGTGGTCTATGGTTACTGTAGGACAAGTCTGGGGGTCAGTATGTGTGGTTCTATGGATACTGTAGGACAAGGCTGGGGGTCAGTATGTGTGGTTCTATGGATACTGTAGAACAAGGCTGGGGGTCAGCATGTGTGGTCTATGGTTACTGTAGGACAAGGCTGGGGGTCAGTATGTGTGGGTCTATGGTTACTGTAGGACAAGGCTGGGGGTCAGTATGTGTGGTTCTATGGTTACTGTAGGACAAGTCTGGGGGTCAGTATGTGTGGTTCTATGGATACTGTAGGACAAGGCTGGGGGTCAGTATGTGTGGTCTATGGTTACTGTTGGACAAGGCTGGGGGTCAGTATGTGCGGTCTATGGTTACTGTGGGACAAGGCTGGGGGTCAGTATGTGTAGCTCTATGGTTACTGTAGGAAAAGGCTGGGGGTCAGTATGTGTGGTCTATGGTTACTGTAGGACAAGGCTGGGGGTCAGTATGTGTGGTCTATTGTTACTGTAGGACAAGGCAGGGGGTCAGTATGTTTGGTCTATGGTTACTGTAGGACAAGGCTGAGGGTCAGTATGTGTTTCTGTGGTTACTGTAGGACAAGGCTGGAGGTCAGTATGTGTGGTTCTATGGTTACTGTAGGACAAGGCTGGGGTCAGTATGTGTGATCTATGGTTACTGTAGGACAAGGCTGGGGGTCAGTATGTGTAGTTCTATGATAACTGTAGGAAAAGGCTGGGGGTCAGTATGTGTGGTCTATTGTTACTGTAGGACAAGGCTAGGGTCAGTATGTGTGGTCTATGGTTATTGTAGGACAAGGTTGGGGTCAGTATGTGTGGGTCTATGGTTACAGTACGACAAGACTGGGGGTCAGTATGTGTGGGTCTATGGTTACTATAGGACAAGGCTGGGGTCAGTATATGTGGTCTATGGTAACTGTAGGACAAGGCTGGGGGTAAGTATGTGTGGTTTTATGGTTACTGTAGGACAAGGCTGGGGGTCAGTATGTGTGGTTCTATGGCTACTGTAGGACAAGGTTGGAGGTCAGTATATGTGGTCTATGATTACGGTAGGAGAAGCCTGGGGGCCAGTATGAGTGGTTCTATGGTTACTGTAGGACAAGGTTGGACGACAGTATATGTGGTCTATGCTTACGGCAGGACAAGGCTGGGGGTCAGTATGTGTGGTCTATGGTTACTGTAAAACAAGGCTTGGGGTCTGTATGTGTTTCTATGGTTACTGTAGGACAAGGCTGGGGGTCAGTATGTGTTTCTATGGTTATTGTAGGACAAGGCTGGGGGTCAGTATGTGTGGTTCTATGGTTACTGTAGGACAAGGCTGGGGGTCAGTATGTGTGGTCTATGGTTACTGTAGGACAAGGCTGGGGGTCAGTATGTGTGGGTCTATTGTTCCTGTAGGACAAGGCTGGGGTTCAGTATGTTTGGTTCTATGGATACTGTAGGACAAGGCTGGGGGTCAGTATGTGTGGTTCTATGATTACTGTAGAACAAGGCTGGGGGTCAGTAGGTGTGGTTCTACGGTTACTGTAGGACAAGGCTGGGGGTCAGTATGTGTGGTCTATGGTTACTGTAGGACAAGGCTGGGGGTCAGTATGTGTGGGTCTTTTGTTCCTGTAGGACAAGGCTGGGGGTCAGTATGTGTGGTTCTATGGATACTGTAGGACAAGGCTGGGGGTCAGTAGGTCTGGTTCTATGGTTACTGTAGGACAAGGCTTGGGATCAGTATGTGTGGTTCTATGGTTACTGTAGGACAAGGCTGGGGGTCAGTTTGTGTGGGTCTATGGTTACTGTAGGACAAGGCTGAGGGGTCAGTATGTGTGGGTCTATGGTTACTGTAGGAGAAGCCTGGGGGTCAGTAGGTGTGGTTCTATGGTTACTGTAGGACACGTTTGGGGTCAGGATGTGAGGTTCTATGGTTACTGTAGGACAAGGCGGGGGGTCAGTATGTGTGGGTCTATGGTTACTGTAGGACAAGGCTGGGGGTCAGTTGGTGTGGTTCTATGGTTACTGTAGGACAATGAGGAGGGTCAGTATTTGTAGTCTATGGTTGCTGTAGGACAAGTCTGGGGGTCAGTATGTGTGGTTCTATGGTCACTGTAGGACAAGGCTAGGGGTCAGTATATGTGGTCTATGGTTACTGTAGGACAAGACTGGGGGTCAGTATGTGTGGTCCTGTGGTTTCTGTAGGACACGTTTGGGGTCAGGATGTGAGGTTCTATGGTTACAGTAAGACAAGGCTGGTGGTCAGTAGCTGTGGTTCTATGATTACTGTAGGACAAGGCTGGGGGTCAGTATGTGTGGTTCTATGGTCACTGTAGGACAAGGCTAGGGGTCAGTATATGTGGTCTATGGTTACTGTAGGACAAGACTGGGGGTCAGTATGTGTGGTCCTGTGGTTTCTGTAGGACACGTTTGGGTCAGGATGTGAGGTTCTATGGTTACAGTAAGACAAGGCTGGTGGTCAGTATGTGTGGTTCTATGGTTACAGTAAGACAAGGCTGGTGGTCAGTAGGTGTGGTTCTATGATTACTGTAGGACAAGGCTGGGGGTCAGTATTTGTGGTTCTGTGGTTACTGTAGGACAATGCAGAGGGTCAGTATTTGTAGTCTATGGTTGCTGTAGGACAAGGCTGGGGGTCTGTATGTGTGGTTCTATGGTTACTGTAGGACAAGGCTGGGGGTCAGTATGTGTGGTTCTATGGTTACTGTAGGACAAGGTTGGAGGTCAGTATATGTGGTCTATGCTTACGGTAGGACAAGGCTGGGGGCCAGTATGTGTGGTTCTATGGTTACTGTAGGACAAGGTTGGAGGTCAGTATATGTGGTCTATGGTTACGGTAGGACAAGGCTGGGGGTCAGTATGTGTGTTCTATGGTTACTGTAGAACAAGGCTTGGGGTCTGTATGTGTTTCTATGGTTACTGTAGGACAAGGCTGGGGGTCAGTATGAGTGGTTCTATGGTTACTGTAGGACAAGGCTGGGGGTCAGTATGTGTCTTCTATGGTTACTGTAGAACAAGGCTTGGGGTCTGTATGTGTTTCTATGGTTACTGTAGGACAAGGCTGGGGGTCAGTATGAGTGGTTCTATGGTTACTGTAGGACAAGGCTGGGGGTCAGTAGGTGTGGTTCTATGGTTACTGTAGGACAAGGCTGGGGGTCAGTATGTGTGGTTCTATGGTTACTGTAGGACAAGGCTGGGGGTCAGTATGTGTTTCTCTGGTTACTGTAGGATAAGGCTGGGGGTCAGTATGTGTTTCTCTGGTTACTGTAGGATAAGGCTGGGGTCAGTATGTGTTTCTATGGTTACTGTAGAACAAGACTGGGGGTCAGTATGTGTGTCTACGGTTACTGTAGAACAAGACTGGGGGTCAGTATGTGTAGTTCTATGGTTACTGTAGGATAAGGCTGGGGTCAGTATGTGTTTCTATGGTTACTGTAGGACAAGACTGGGGTCAGTATGTTTGGGTCTATGGTTACTGTAGGACAAGGCTGGGGTCAGTATGTGTGGTTCTATGGTTACTGTAGAACAAGACTGGGGGTCAGTATGTGTGGTCTATGGTTACTGTAGGACAAGGCTGGGGTCAGTAGGTGTGGTTCTATGGTTACTGTAGGACAAGGCTGGGGGTCAGTATGTGTGGTTCTATGGTTACTGTAGGACAAGGCTGGGGGTCAGTATGTGTTTCTCTGGTTACTGTAGGATAAGGCTGGGGGTCAGTATGTGTTTCTCTGGTTACTGTAGGATAAGGCTGGGGGTCAGTATGTGTTTCTATGGTTTCTGTAGAACAAGACTGGGGGTCAGTATGTGTGTCTATGGTTACTGTAGGACAAGGCTGGGGGTCAGTATGTGTGTTCTATGGTTACAGTAGAACAAGACTGGGGGTCAGTATGTTTGGGTCTATGGTTACTGTAGGACAAGGCTGGGGTCAGTATGTGTGGTTCTATGGTTACTGTAGAACAAGACTGGGGGTCAGTATGTGTGGTCTATGGTTACTGTAGTACAAGGCTGGGGGTCAGTATGTGTGGTCTATGGTTACTGTAGGACAAGGCTGGGGGTCAGTATGTGTGGTTCTATGGTTACTGTAGGACAAGGCTGGGGGTCAGTATGTGTGTTCTATGGTTACTGTAGGACAAGGCAGGGGGTCAGTATGTGTAGTTCTATGGTTACTGTAGGACAAGGCTGGGGGTCTGTATGTGTGGTCTATGGTTACTGTAGGACAAGGCTGGGGGTCAGTATGTGTGGTTCTATGGTTACTGTAGGACAAGGCTGGGGGTCAGTATGTGTGGTCTATGGTTACTGTAGGACAAGGCTGGGGGTCAGTATGTGTGGTTCTATGGTTACTGTAGTATAAGGCTGGGGGTCAGTATGTGTGGTCTATGGTTACTGTAGGACAAGGCTGGGGGTCAGTATGTGTGGTCTATGGTTACTGTAGTACAAGGCTGGGGGTCAGTATGTGTGGTCTATGGTTACTGTAGGACAAGGCTTTAGGTCAGTATGTGTGGTTCTATGGTTACTGTAGGACAAGGCTGGGGGTCAGTATGTGTGTTCTATGGTTACTGTAGGACAAGGCAGGGGGTCAGTATGTGTGTTCTATGGTTACTGTAGGACAAGGCTGGGGGTCAGTATGTGTGGTTCTATGGTTACTGTAGGACAAGGCTGGGGGTCAGTATGTGTGGTTCTATGGTTACTGTAGGACAAGGTTGGGGGTCAGTATGTGTGTTCTATGGTTACTGTAGGACAAGGCTGGGGGTCAGTATGTGTGTTCTATGGTTACTGTAGGACAAGGCTGGGGGTCAGTATGTGTGGTCTATGATTACTGTAGGACAAGGCTGGGGGTCAGTATGTGTGGTTCTATGGTTACTGTAGGACAAGGCTGGGGGTCAGTATGTGTGTTCTATGGTTACTGTAGGACAAGGCTGGGGGTCAGTATGTGTGGTCTATGATTACTGTAGGACAAGGCAGGGGGTCAGTATGTGTGGTCTATGATTACTGTAGGACAAGGCTGGGGGTCAGTATGTGTGGTTCTATGGTTACTGTAGGACAAGGCTGGGGGTCAGTATGTGTGTTCTATGGTTACTGTAGGACAAGGCTGGGGGTCAGTATGTGTGATCTATGGTTACTGTAGGACAAGGCTGGGGGTCAGTATGTGTGGTCTATGGTTACTGTAGTACAAGGCTGGGGGTCAGTATGTGTGGTCTATGGTTACTGTAGGACAAGGCTGGGGGTCAGTATGTGTGTTCTATGGTTACTGTAGGACAAGGCTGGGGGTCAGTATGTGTGTTCTATGGTTACTGTAGGACAAGGCAGGGGGTCAGTATGTGTGTTCTATGGTTACTGTAGGACAAGGCTGGGGGTCAGTATGTGTGTTCTATGGTTACTGTAGGACAAGGCAGGGGGTCAGTATGTGTGTTCTATGGTTACTGTAGGACAAGGCTGGGGGTCAGTATGTGTAGTTCTATGGTTACTGTAGGACAAGGCTGGGGGTCAGTATGTGTAGTTCTATGGATACTGTAGGACAAGGCTGGGGGTCAGTATGTGTGGTTCTATGGTTACTGTAGGATAAGGCTGGGGGTCAGTATGTGTTTCTATGGTTACTGTAGAACAAGACTGGGGGTCAGTATGTGTGTCTATGGTTACTGTAGGACAAGGCTGGGGGTCAGTATGTGTGGTCTATGGTTAATGTAGGACAAGGCTGTGTGTGTCTTTGGTTACTGTAGGACAACCCCTTGAATGCAAGACATCTCCAAAACATGCTTCTTTAGCACTGAAGGGGTTAAAAGTCACGTTTCAGTCAATGGGATTGGTTATTCCTCCCCCATGGCGATGTTGGGTTTGTCCTGAATTGCTCCCCTCTGTGTTTGTTTGTGTGGCCTGGTTACTTTGATCTCATCCAGGTTGGCGTTATTGTCCATTCCCAATGTGGTGCATTTCCCAGTCACATCTCCTCTTTCTCCCCACAGGATCATTGTGCAGAGGAGAATTCTCCGCCTGGGTACAGATGACCGGTGTGAGCGGCTCTGTCACATTCAGTGCAGACTCTCACACCCTCAGTGTCAATCTCTCTGGTGTCTGTCAGACTGTCCACATATCCCTCCATGAATTTCCAGTGACATATGGAATATCTCAGGACCCATGCCACCTCAGACTCATCGGCCCTTCTCGTTACAACGTCAGCTTGGATGGGATTTTTCAAGTGGCATTTCAAGAGAATATTAGGCTTCTTGGACGATCCATTGTGGTGGAGACTTGTGGGCACCGGGCATGTGCCAACCTTCATGATAACATACAACCCCTCCAGTTATGGCATGCCATGTTCCAATCCTTTCTGGTAGGACATATCTACTTTTTTCAAGTACAAAACCAAAGTCCCATCATCACCCTGACAGAGTTGTCCTTGCTAGAAGGGTTTCCTGTATCTGCTGCCTCAATGCACTTTTCAAACAGCTGTCGAATACATGACAATGAATCCTTGGCCACCGCCATCATTGGGACCCGCCTGGAGGCATCCAGGAACCGCCAAGAACTGGCATCTATGTCAGTTTTACCCTTTATTCTTCTGGAGTATCAGGGCAATTGGGCATGTGCTGAAGTAAGGACTCTGAAGACTAAAGAAGCATCTGCTCAATTCAACATGCAAGGGGTTAATGGGACCTTCATATTCAAACAGGAATCTCCCTTCCACCAAACTCAGTTTGTGGTCAGTCTGCGGAATCTCCGGGGTCTTGCTGCCCATTATGGTATCCACTCTCTACCTGTTCTTCCTCATCAAGAATCAGGACAAAACTTATGTAGTACAGCAAGTACTGGGGAGACTTGGAATCCATTTGGGGTGAGCAAAAGTGCTGCTACTTACCCACAAGAACTTGGGGATGAACACAATTTGTGGGAAATGGGAGATCTCAGTGGTCGTCATGGTTCACTTCAGGGTCACCAGGAATTTGAGACTATTCTGTTGGACACCAATCTACCTCTTTATGGAACTAATAGTATCATAGGTCGTTCAGTTGTCTTATCTAAGGCAGATGGATTGGGGTGGGTTTGCAGCACCATATGGCAGGAAGGCGATGTGTGGGTGGCATCTGCATCTTTCCATAAAGGGGTGATTGGCAGAGTAATGTTCCGGCAGCCTAAGGGAGGTCCAGATGAGGAACTCTCTATTTGGTGGAACTTTCATCTGTTTCAGGACTCACAAGTAAGGACCACAACTGGCATGTCCATGAACTTCCACTGCAGACAGAAGCAGAGAGTTGTGCCAATGTTGGAGGGCACTTTAACCCAAACAAGGTACCAACAGGGGCCAACTACAGCCAGGAATGTAAGTCATCGAGCCCCCTCCTCTGTGAAGTCGGAGATTATGCAGGGAGACACGCACCAATCACCCTTCTGGGTCCAACGCCAGCTCGGTACCTTTTCACTGACACTTCTTCCTCTTTAACAGGACCAAAGTCCATTGTAGGGAAGTCTTTGGTTATTCACGGTCCAGGAGGTGCCATCTTCCGTATTGCCTGTGCCAACATTATACTCCAGCGACCCATACGTGGTGGAACCAGCTCTTGGTATGGATCTGGTGACTCCCAGGGGGAGCTAAAAGTGTCACAGATCTCTGACCTGGATCCCACGTCTGTTCACATCACTTTTCAAGGGCTGAAAGGCCGAGCTGGGGGCTTCCATATACACCTGCTGCCAGTCACTGGAGGATTCGGTGACCCCTGTTCTAATTCTCTCATTCAAGGTCACTTCAATCCTTTTGGAGTTAATGTGTCAGCATCTCCCCCACCAGGAAATGGAACAGATGATGAGTATGAAGTGGGGGATATCACTGGGAGACGTGGGTCACTAGTAGGAAGAGACATGTTGACCACTCAGTATTTGGATATGAACTTCCCTCTGTCGGGGGCGCACAGTATTCTAGGACGGTCCCTGGTCATCCACTACAGCAATGGCTCTCGGTGAGTGTTAACAAGTCAGATATATATACTATAATCACCTCACTGCTGGCCAGGGGCCATCACCTCTGCACTAAAGAAACAAAGGCCACATGTAATAATAAGGGTCATTATGTTTTGTTTTACGCTCAAAATAAATGAACAACTGTTTGCTTAAAGGAGCAGTAAACTTTTTTTATGAAAAAATATATATTATAGGGATTTTCCTATTGAGTAAAATAAGGGTACTCCCACTGCCGAGAGATTTATATTTCCAGAGTTATTACAGTTTAAACCCATGATTTTTTACATTAGCAGTGCCCTCTAGCGGTCAAATTCTATTTGGATTTCTTGTTAGATTCTAATGGAGAGGAAAGTCAGAAAAATCAGAGACCTACAGTTCTCCATAGAATGTGATATAAACTGCCTGTCACTTCCTGTCAGACCTATCAGGAAGTAAACACCGTAAATTCACTTCCTGTCAGTTAGACCTATCAGGAAGTAAACACCGTAAATTCACTTCCTGTCAGTTAGAACTATCAGGAAGTAAACACAGTAAATTCACTTCCTGTCAGTTAGAACTATCAGGAAGTAAACACACAGTAAATTCACTTCCTGTCAGTTAGAACTATCAGGAAGTAAACACAGTAAAGTCACTTCCTGTCAGTTAGAACTATCAGGAAGTAAACACAGTAAATTCACTTCCTGATTAAACTGCTATAAATTTTGAATAAAACATCTGACAGCGATGGGAGTGACCTTGTTTTATTCAGAAGGAAAAGTTCTATAAAATTTGTGTTTTCATAAAAAAAAGTTTACTGCTCTTTTAAATTTATTAATACACTTTTTAGTAAAAAAAAAAGTTACTGTTTGTACCCAAACTGAGACTGCAAACTGTTGGTTTTTTTTTTTAAAGGAAACAAGCTTCTTTTTTATATTTATTTCATACAAAAGACGTTTGTAAAATAATAGAGCAATCTGAATTTCTATAAATGCTAGGCACCATTATGTAGATCGGGTTCTCCTCACTGTTTGCTGCCACCTGCTGTCCCCTCCTGAGCATTACATTGTGTGTAACAGCAGAGGTAACTAGCTGCTTTTTTTAAATGCTTAGGGAGCTTTTTGTGTGACCCTCACTAATGGGGGCCACTGGGGACCTTTGGCTATAATTAATGATAAAGAAATACATCTTGGAGCAAACCAATACCATCATAGGGGATAAACAAAATTTTTAAAAATTCCCAGTGGTTTGAACAGGATTTGAACCTCTTGAATATTTTGGAAACGTTGTTAGCCTTCACGGGGTTATCAGTGGGAATGTTGTTTGTCCCCTATCGTACACTTGGTTTGTCCCAGAATTGCTCAGAATTGGTCTTTGTGTGTATAGCCCAGTGACTTACCTCATAAAGTCCCAATGCTTTGGATATCTCGCTTTTCTACCACGTAAAGCGTTAAAGTTTTGCATCAATAATAAATCACACACACCAAACTAGGGACATAAATCCTAATATCCCCATGAATTTTACCCTTGTGCCTTTGTTCAAGAGATAATAGGATTTCCAGATCATCAATATAAAAGGGGAAACCTATGACTCCTGCACTGCCTGCTACAGGACTGAACTACTAGACTACACCTCTGCCTGTTACAGGACTGAACTACTAGACTACACTGCTGCCTGCTACAGGACTGAACTACTAGACTGCACTGCTGCCTGCTACAGGACTGAACTACTAGACTACACCTCTGCCTGCTACAGGACTGAACTACTAGACTACACCTCTGCCTGCTACAGGACTGAACTACTAGACTGCTACAGGACTGAACTACTAGACTACACATCCGCCTGCTACAGGACTGAACTACTAGACTACACCTCTGCCTGCTACAGGACTGAACTACTAGACTACACTGCTGCCTGCTACAGGACTGAACTACTAGACTACACCTCTGCCTGCTACAGGACTGAACTACTAGACTGCTACAGGACTGAACTACTAGACTACACCTCTGCCTGCTACAGGACTGAACTACTAGACTGCTACAGGACTGAACTACTAGACTACACCTCTGCCTGCTACAGGACTGAACTACTAGACTGCACTGCTGCCTGCTACAGGACTGAACTACTAGACTGCTACAGGACTGAACTACTAGACTACACCTCTGCCTGCTACAGGACTGAACTACTAGACTGCACTGCTGCCTGCTACAGGACTGAACTACTAGACTGCTACAGGACTGAACTACTAGACTACACTGCTGCCTGATACAGGACTGAACTACTAGACTACACCTCTGCCTGCTACAGGACTGAACTACTAGACTACACCTCTGCCTGCTACAGGACTGAACTACTAGACTGCTACAGGACTGAACTACTAGACTGCTACAGGACTGAACTACTAGACTGCACTGCTGCCTGCTACAGGACTGAACTACTGGACTGCACTGCTGCCTGCTACAGGACTGAACTACTAGACTGCACCTCTACCTGCTACAGGACTGAACTACTAGACTGCTACAGGACTGAACTACTAGACTGCACTGCTGCCTGCTACAGAACTGAACTACTAGACTACACTGCTGCCTGCTACAGGACTGAACTACTAGACTGCACTGCTGCCTGCTACAGGACTGAACTACTAGACTACACCTCTTCCTGCTACAGGACTGAACTACTAGACTGGACTACTATACTACACTGCTGCCTGCTACAGGACTGAACTACTAGACTGCTACAGGACTGACCTACTATACTACACCTCTGCCTGCTACAGGACTGAACTACTAGACTACACTGCTGCCTGCTACAGGACTGAACTACTAGACTGGACTACTATACTACACCTCTGCCTGCTACAGGACTGAACTACTAGACTGCTACAGGACTGAACTACTAGACTACACTACTGCCTGCTACAGGTCTGAACTACTAGATTGCTACAGGACTGAACTACTAGACTACACTACTGCCTGCTACAGGACTGAACTACTAGACTACACCTCTGCCTGCTACAGGACTGAACTACTAGACTACACTGCTGCCTGCTACAGGACTGAACTACTAGACTGCTACAGGACTGAACTACTAGACTACACTGCTGCCTGCTACAGGACTGAACTACTAGACTGCACTGCTGCCTGCTACAGGACTGAACTACTAGACTACACCTCTGCCTGCTACAGGACTGAACTACTAGACTACACCTCTGCCTGCTACAGGACTGAACTACTAGACTGCTACAGGACTGAACTACTAGACTACACATCCGCCTGCTACAGGACTGAACTACTAGACTACACCTCTGCCTGCTACAGGACTGAACTACTAGACTACACTGCTGCCTGCTACAGGACTGAACTACTAGACTACACCTCTGCCTGCTACAGGACTGAACTACTAGACTGCTACAGGACTGAACTACTAGACTACACCTCTGCCTGCTACAGGACTGAACTACTAGACTGCTACAGGACTGAACTACTAGACTACACCTCTGCCTGCTACAGGACTGAACTACTAGACTGCACTGCTGCCTGCTACAGGACTGAACTACTAGACTGCTACAGGACTGAACTACTAGACTACACCTCTGCCTGCTACAGGACTGAACTACTAGACTGCACTGCTGCCTGCTACAGGACTGAACTACTAGACTGCTACAGGACTGAACTACTAGACTACACTGCTGCCTGATACAGGACTGAACTACTAGACTACACCTCTGCCTGCTACAGGACTGAACTACTAGACTACACCTCTGCCTGCTACAGGACTGAACTACTAGACTGCTACAGGACTGAACTACTAGACTGCTACAGGACTGAACTACTAGACTGCACTGCTGCCTGCTACAGGACTGAACTACTGGACTGCACTGCTGCCTGCTACAGGACTGAACTACTAGACTGCACCTCTACCTGCTACAGGACTGAACTACTAGACTGCTACAGGACTGAACTACTAGACTGCACTGCTGCCTGCTACAGAACTGAACTACTAGACTACACTGCTGCCTGCTACAGGACTGAACTACTAGACTGCACTGCTGCCTGCTACAGGACTGAACTACTAGACTACACCTCTTCCTGCTACAGGACTGAACTACTAGACTGGACTACTATACTACACTGCTGCCTGCTACAGGACTGAACTACTAGACTGCTACAGGACTGACCTACTATACTACACCTCTGCCTGCTACAGGACTGAACTACTAGACTACACTGCTGCCTGCTACAGGACTGAACTACTAGACTGGACTACTATACTACACCTCTGCCTGCTACAGGACTGAACTACTAGACTGCTACAGGACTGAACTACTAGACTACACTACTGCCTGCTACAGGTCTGAACTACTAGATTGCTACAGGACTGAACTACTAGACTACACTACTGCCTGCTACAGGACTGAACTACTAGACTACACCTCTGCCTGCTACAGGACTGAACTACTAGACTACACTGCTGCCTGCTACAGGACTGAACTACTAGACTGCTACAGGACTGAACTACTAGACTGCACCTCTGCCTGCTACAGGACTGAACTACTAGACTGCTACAGGACTGAACTACTAGACTGCACTGCTGCCTGCTACAGGACTGAACTACTAGACTGCTACAGGACTGAACTACTAGACTACACCTCTTCCTGCTACAGGACTGAACTACTAGACTGGACTACTATACTACACTGCTGCCTGCTACAGGACTGAACTACTAGACTGGACTACTATACTACACTGCTGCATGCTACAGGACTGAACTACTAGACTGCAACAGGACTGAACTACTAGACTGCACTGCTGCCTGCTACAGGACTGAACTACTAGACTGAACTACTAGACTACACTGCTGCCTGCTACAGGACTGAACTACTAGACTACACTGCTGCCTGCTACAGGACTGAACTACTAGACTGCTACAGGTCTGAACTAATAGACTGCTAAAGGTCTGAACTACTAGACTACACTGCTGCCTGCTACACTACTGAGCTACTGGACTGCTACAGGTCTGAGCTACAGGACTAAGCTACAGAACTACAATGCTGACTGCTACAGGACTGAACTACTAGACTGGACTACTATACTACACTGCTGCCTGCTACAGGACTGAACTGATAGACTGCTGCAGGCCTGAACTACTAGACTACAGTGGGGAATTACGAGACTACAGGACTGAACTACTAGACTGCAGTGGGGAATTACGAGACTACAGGACTGAACTACTAGACTGCAGTGGGGAATTACGAGACTACAAGACTGAACTACTAGACTACAGTGGGGAATTACGAGACTACAGGACTGAACTACTAGGACTGGACTACTATACTACACTGCTGCCTGCTACAGGACTGAACTGATAGACTGCTGCAGGCCTGAACTACTAGACTACAGTGGGGAATTACGAGACTACAGGACTGAACTACTAGACTGCAGTGGGGAATTACGAGACTACAGGACTGAACTACTAGACTGCAGTGGGGAATTACGAGACTACAAGACTGAACTACTAGACTACAGTGGGGAATTACGAGACTACAGGACTGAACTACTAGACTGCAGTGGGGGGATTACATGGGGAGGAATTACTAGACAACAGTGGGGGAGGGATTACTAGACTGCAGTGGGGGGGATTACTAGATTGCAGGGAGGGATTACTAGATTGCAGTGGGGGGGATTACTAGACTGCAGTGATTCCCATGTGTCACTGCAGCAGGCATATTTCACTTGTTTTGTCTTTTTAAGGGGTGATCCGGGCACCATAAGAGATACCAGTTCTAACAGTCGTGATGTCTGTTTCTTGGGGGCAGACATGACAGCTGCTGAAAGTTTTTTCATACTGAAGCAGGCAGTGATTATCCTACTTAAACTTTTAAAGGGACAGTATAGCATCTGCACCCTTTTAACAACTTTTTAAATCATTGGATGTGTCTCAAAATCGGAGTTCAGATTACTCAATAATGTTCAGTTTACCCCAAGTTTGTATTACAGGTCATGGTGATCTGCAGGGCTGGGTGATATCAGAAATGAATGAGATGCTCATGGGAGATTAAAAGGGAAATGTCACCTTAAAACAACTTAGGCAATTTAAACCATCTTGCAAAATGATCTCTATGTTATGTTAGATGTATTTTATTTATTAAAAATGTTTTCAAGCTAGCGTCCCCAGGTTCATCTGATCCTCCCCCTGTGTTTTCTCTCCCTCCCATCTCCAACTCAAGCGACTTCCCCTAGATCACCTGATCATCCCCCTGTATACTCCTCTCCTCCCATCTCCACCCCAAGTGACTTCCCCTAGATCACCTGATCCTCCCCTGTGTACTCCTCTCCTCCCATCTCCACCCCAAGTGACTTCCCCTACATCACCTGATCCTCCCCTGTGTAACTCCTCACCCTCCCATCTCCACCCCAAGTGACCTCCCCTAGATCACCTGATCCTCCCCTGTGTACTCCTCTCCCTCCCATCTCCACCCCAAGTGACTTCCCCTAGATCACCTGATCCTCCCCTGTGTACTCCTCTCCCTCCCATCTCCACCACAAGTGACTTCCCCTAGATCACCTGATCCTCCCCTGTGTACTCCTCTCCCTCCCATCTCCACCCCAAGTGACTTCCCCTAGATCACCTGATCCTCCCCTGTGTACTCCTCTCCCTCCCATCTCCACCAAAGTGACTTCCCCTAGATCACCTGATCCTCCCCTGTGTACTCCTCTTCCTCCCATCTCCACCACAAGTGACTTCCCCTAGATCACCTGATCCTCCCCTGTGTACTCCTCTCCCTCCCATCTCCACCCCAAGCGACTTCCCCTAGATCACCTGATCATCCCCCTGTATACTCCTCTCCTCCCATCTCCAGCCCAAGTGACTTCCCCTAGATCACCTGATCCTCCCCTGTGTACTCCTCTCCTCCCATCTCCAGCCCAAGTGACTTCCCCTAGATCACCTGATCCTCCCCTGTGTACTCCTCTCCTTCCATCTCCACCCCAAGTGACTTCCCCTAGATCACCTGATCCTCCCCTGTGTACTCCTCTCCATCCCATCTCCAACCCAAGTGACTTCCCCTAGATCACCTGATCCTCCCCTGTATACTCCTCTTCCTCCCATCTCCACCCCAAGTGACTTCCCCTAGATCACCTGATCCTCCCCTGTGTACTCCTCTCCCTCGCATTTCCACCCCAAGTGACTTCCCCTAGATCACCTGATCCTCCCCCTGTGTACTCCTCTCCCTCCCAACTCCACCCAAAGTGACTTCCTCTAGATCACCTGACCCTCCCCTGTGTACTCCTCTCCCTCCCATCTCCAACTCAAGTGACTTCCCCTAGATCACCTGATCCTCCCCTGTGTGCTCCTCTCCCTCCCATCTCCACCCAAGTAACTTCCCCTAGATCACTTGATCCTCCCCTGTGTACTCCTCTCCCTCCCATCTCCACCCCAAGTGACTTCCCCTAGATCACCTGATCCTCCCCCTGTGTACTCCTCTCCGTCCCATCTCTAACCCAAGTGACTTCCCCTAGATCACCTGATCCTCCCCCTGTGTACTCCTCTCCCTCCCATCTCCACCCCAAGTGACTTCCCCTAGATCACCTGATCCTCCCCCTGTGTACTCCTCTCCCTCCCATTTCCACCCCAAGTGACTTCCCCTAGATCACCTGATCCTCCCCCTGTGTACTCCTCTCCCTCCCATCTCCACCCCAACTGACTTCCCCTAGATCACCTGATCCTCCCCTGTGTACTCCTCTCCCTCCCATCTCCATCCCAAGTGACTTCCCCTAGATCACCTGATCCTCCCCTGTGTACTCCTCTCCCTCCCATCTCCAACCCAAGTGACTTCCCCTAGATCACCTGATCCTCCCCTGTGTACTCCTCTCCCTCCCATCTCCACCCCAAGTGACTTCCCCTAGATCACCTGATCCTCCTCTGTGTACTCCTCTCCTTCCCATTTCCACCCCAAGTGACTTCCCCTAGATCACCTGATCCTCCCCTGTGTACTCCTCTCCCTCCCATCTCCACCACAAGTGACTTCCCCTAGATCACCTGATCCTCCCCTGTGTACTCCTCTCCTTCCCATTTCCACCCCAAGTGACTTCCCCTAGATCACCTGATCCTCCCCTGTGTACTCCTCTCCCTCCCATCTCCACCACAAGTGACTTCCCCTAGATCACCTGATCCTCCCCTGTGTACTCCTCTCCTTCCCATTTCCACCCCAAGTGACTGCCCCTAGATCACCTGATCCTCCCCTGTGTACTCCTCTCCTTCCCATTTCCACCCCAAGTGACTTCCTCTAGATCACCTGATCCTCCCCTGTGTACTCCTCTCCCTCCCATCTCCACCACAAGTGACTTCCCCTAGATCACCTGATCTCCCCCTGTGTACTACTCTCCCTCCCATGTCCACCCCAAGTGACTTCCCCTAGATCACCTGATCCTCCCCTGTGTACTCCTCTCCCTCCCATCTCCACCCCAAGTGACTTCCCCTAGATCATCTGATCCTCCCCTGTGTACTCTTCTCCTCCCATCTCTACCCCAAGTGACTTCCCCTAGATCACCTAATCCTCCTCCTGTGTACTCCTCTCCCTCCCATCTCCACCCCAAGTGACATCCCCTAGATCACCTGATCCTCCCCTGTGTACTCCTCTCCCTTCCTTCTCCACCCCAAGTGACTTCCCCTAGATCACCTGATCTACCCCTGTGTACTCCTCTCCCTCCCATCTCCACCCCAAGTGGCTTCCCCTGGATCACCTGATCCTTCCCCTGTATACTCCTCTTCCTCCCATCTCCACCCCAAGTGACTTCCCCTAGATCACCTGATCCTCCCCTGTGTACTCCTCTCCCTCGCATTTCCACCCCAAGTGACTTCCCCTAGATCACCTGATCCTCCCCCTGTGTACTCCTCTCCCTCCCAACTCCACCCAAAGTGACTTCCTCTAGATCACCTGACCCTCCCCTGTGTACTCCTCTCCCTCCCATCTCCAACTCAAGTGACTTCCCCTAGATCACCTGATCCTCCCCTGTGTGCTCCTCTCCCTCCCATCTCCACCCCAAGTGACTTCCCCTAGATCACCTGATCCTCCCCTGTGTACTCCTCTCCATCCCATCTCCAACCCAAGTGACTTCCCCTAGATCACCTGATCCTCCCCTGTATACTCCTCTTCCTCCCATCTCCACCCCAAGTGACTTCCCCTAGATCACCTGATCCTCCCCTGTGTACTCCTCTCCCTCGCATTTCCACCCCAAGTGACTTCCCCTAGATCACCTGATCCTCCCCCTGTGTACTCCTCTCCCTCCCAACTCCACCCAAAGTGACTTCCTCTAGATCACCTGACCCTCCCCTGTGTACTCCTCTCCCTCCCATCTCCAACTCAAGTGACTTCCCCTAGATCACCTGATCCTCCCCTGTGTGCTCCTCTCCCTCCCATCTCCACCCAAGTGACTTCCCCTAGATCACTTGATCCTCCCCTGTGTACTCCTCTCCCTCCCATCTCCACCCCAAGTGACTTCCCCTAGATCACCTGATCCTCCCCCTGTGTACTCCTCTCCGTCCCATCTCTAACCCAAGTGACTTCCCCTAGATCACCTGATCCTCCCCCTGTGTACTCCTCTCCCTCCCATCTCCACCCCAAGTGACTTCCCCTAGATCACCTGATCCTCCCCCTGTGTACTCCTCTCCCTCCCATTTCCACCCCAAGTGACTTCCCCTAGATCACCTGATCCTCCCCCTGTGTACTCCTCTCCCTCCCATCTCCACCCCAACTGACTTCCCCTAGATCACCTGATCCTCCCCTGTGTACTCCTCTCCCTCCCATCTCCATCCCAAGTGACTTCCCCTAGATCACCTGATCCTCCCCTGTGTACTCCTCTCCCTCCCATCTCCAACCCAAGTGACTTCCCCTAGATCACCTGATCCTCCCCTGTGTACTCCTCTCCCTCCCATCTCCACCCCAAGTGACTTCCCCTAGATCACCTGATCCTCCTCTGTGTACTCCTCTCCTTCCCATTTCCACCCCAAGTGACTTCCCCTAGATCACCTGATCCTCCCCTGTGTACTCCTCTCCCTCCCATCTCCACCACAAGTGACTTCCCCTAGATCACCTGATCCTCCCCTGTGTACTCCTCTCCTTCCCATTTCCACCCCAAGTGACTTCCCCTAGATCACCTGATCCTCCCCTGTGTACTCCTCTCCCTCCCATCTCCACCACAAGTGACTTCCCCTAGATCACCTGATCCTCCCCTGTGTAATCCTCTCCTTCCCATTTCCACCCCAAGTGACTGCCCCTAGATCACCTGATCCTCCCCTGTGTACTCCTCTCCTTCCCATTTCCACCCCAAGTGACTTCCTCTAGATCACCTGATCCTCCCCTGTGTACTCCTCTCCCTCCCATCTCCACCACAAGTGACTTCCCCTAGATCACCTGATCTCCCCCTGTGTACTACTCTCCCTCCCATGTCCACCCCAAGTGACTTCCCCTAGATCACCTGATCCTCCCCTGTGTACTCCTCTCCCTCCCATCTCCACCCCAAGTGACTTCCCCTAGATCATCTGATCCTCCCCTGTGTACTCTTCTCCTCCCATCTCTACCCCAAGTGACTTCCCCTAGATCACCTAATCCTCCTCCTGTGTACTCCTCTCCCTCCCATCTCCACCCCAAGTGACTTCCCCTAGATCACCTGATCCTCCCCTGTGTACTCCTCTCCCTCCCTTCTCCACCCCAAGTGACTTCCCCTAGATCACCTGATCTACCCCTGTGTACTCCTCTCCCTCCCATCTCCACCCCAAGTGGCTTCCCCTGGATCACCTGATCCTTCCCCTGTATACTCCTCTCCCTCGCATTTCCACCCAAAGTGACTTCCCCTAGATCACCTGATCCTCCCCCTGTGTACTCCTCTCCCTCCCAACTCCACCCAAAGTGACTTCCTCTAGATCACCTGACCCTCCCCTGTGTACTCCTCTCCCTCCCATCTCCAACTCAAGTGACTTCCCCTAGATCACCTGATCCTCCCCTGTGTGCTCCTCTCCCTCCCATCTCCACCCAAGTGACTTCCCCTAGATCACTTGATCCTCCCCTGTGTACTCCTCTCCCTCCCATCTCCACCCCAAGTGACTTCCCCTAGATCACCTGATCCTCCCCCTGTGTACTCCTCTCCGTCCCATCTCTAACCCAAGTGACTTCCCCTAGATCACCTGATCCTCCCCCTGTGTACTCCTCTCCCTCCCATCTCCACCCCAAGTGACTTCCCCTAGATCACCTGATCCTCCCCCTGTGTACTCCTCTCCCTCCCATTTCCACCCCAAGTGACTTCCCCTAGATCACCTGATCCTCCCCCTGTGTACTCCTCTCCCTCCCATCTCCACCCCAACTGACTTCCCCTAGATCACCTGATCCTCCACTGTGTACTCCTCTCCCTCCCATCTCCATCCCAAGTGACTTCCCCTAGATCACCTGATCCTCCCCTGTGTACTCCTCTCCCTCCCATCTCCAACCCAAGTGACTTCCCCTAGATCACCTGATCCTCCCCTGTGTACTCCTCTCCCTCCCATCTCCACCCCAAGTGACTTCCCCTAGATCACCTGATCCTCCTCTGTGTACTCCTCTCCTTCCCATTTCCACCCCAAGTGACTTCCCCTAGATCACCTGATCCTCCCCTGTGTACTCCTCTCCCTCCCATCTCCACCACAAGTGACTTCCCCTAGATCACCTGATCCTCCCCTGTGTACTCCTCTCCTTCCCATTTCCACCCCAAGTGACTTCCCCTAGATCACCTGATCCTCCCCTGTGTACTCCTCTCCCTCCCATCTCCACCACAAGTGACTTCCCCTAGATCACCTGATCCTCCCCTGTGTACTCCTCTCCTTCCCATTTCCACCCCAAGTGACTGCCCCTAGATCACCTGATCCTCCCCTGTGTACTCCTCTCCTTCCCATTTCCACCCCAAGTGACTTCCTCTAGATCACCTGATCCTCCCCTGTGTACTCCTCTCCCTCCCATCTCCACCACAAGTGACTTCCCCTAGATCACCTGATCTCCCCCTGTGTACTACTCTCCCTCCCATGTCCACCCCAAGTGACTTCCCCTAGATCACCTGATCCTCCCCTGTGTACTCCTCTCCCTCCCATCTCCACCCCAAGTGACTTCCCCTAGATCATCTGATCCTCCCCTGTGTACTCCTCTCCCTTCCATCTCCACCCCAAGTGACTTCCCCTAGATCACCTGATCCTCCCCTGTGTACTCCTCTCCCTCCCATCTCCACCCCAAGTGACTTCCCCTAGATCACCTGATCCTTCCCCTGTGTACTCCTCTACCTCCCATCTCCACCCCAAGTGACTTCCCCTAGATCACCTGATCCTCCCCCTGTGTACTCCTCT
This sequence comes from Rhinophrynus dorsalis, assembly GCA_037306005.1. Lineage (NCBI taxonomy): Eukaryota > Metazoa > Chordata > Amphibia > Anura > Rhinophrynidae > Rhinophrynus > Rhinophrynus dorsalis. Next base: position 4,650,902 of record CM074725.1, on the reverse strand, counting down.
CTCTCCCATCTCCACCCCAAGTGACTTCCCCTAGATCACCTGATCCTCCCGTGTACTCCTCTCCCTCCCATCTCCAACCCAAGTGACTTCCCTAGATCACCTGATCTCCCTCTGTGTACTCCTCTCCCTCCCATCTCCAACCCAAGTGACTTCCCTAGATCACCTGATCCTCCCCGTGTCCTCCTTTCCCTCCCATCTCCAACCCAAGTGACTTCCCCTAGATCACCTGATCCTCCCCGTGTCCTCCTCTCCCTCCCATCTCCAACCCAAGTGACTTCCCCTAGTTCACCTGATCCTCCCCTGTGTACTCCTCTCCCTCCCATCTCCACCCCAAGTGACCTCCCCTAGATCACCTGATCCTCCCTCTGTGTACTCCTCTCCCTCCCATCTCCAACCCAAGTGACTTCCCTAGATCACCTGATCTCCCTCTGTGTACTCCTCTCCCTCCCATCTCCAACCCAAGTGACCTCCAAGAGAGAAATGACCCATCAGTGAACTGTATATTGAGGAGAGGAAAGTTCCATTAGTGGACTGTATAGTGAGGAGAGGAATGTCCCATCAGTGGACTGTATAGTGAGGAGAGGAAAGTCCCATTAGTGGACTGTATAGTGAGGAGAGGAAAGTCCCACCAGTGGACTGTATAGTGAGGAGAGGAAAGTCCCATCACTGGACTGTATAGTGAGGAGAGGAATGTCCCATCAGTGTACTGTATAGTGAGGAGAGGAAAGTCCCATCAGTGGACTGTATAGTGAGGAGAGGAAAGTCCCACCAGTGGACTGTATAGTGAGGAGAGGAAAGTCCCATCAGTGGACTGTATAGTGAGGAGAGGAATGTCCCATCAGTGGACTGTATAGTGAGGAGAGGAAAGTCCCATCAGTGGACTGTATAGTGAGGAGAGGAAAGTCCCATCACTGGACTGTATAGCGAGTAGAGGAAAGTCCCATCAGTGGACAGTTTAGTGAGGAGAGGAAAGTCCCATCAGTGGACTGTGTAGTGAGGAGAGGAAAGTCCCATCAGTGGACTGTATAGTGAGGAGAGGAATGTCCCATCACTGGACTGTATAGTGAGGAGAGGAAAGTCCCATCAGTGGACGGTATAGTGAGGAGAGGAAAGTCCCATCAGTGGACTGTATAGTGAGGAGAGGAAAGTCCCATCACTGGACTGTATAGTGAGGAGAGGAAAGTCCCATCAGTGGACTGTATAGTGAGGAGAGGAAAGTCCCATCAGTGGACTGTATAGTGAGGAGAGGAAAGTCCCATCACTGGACTGTATAGTGAGGAGAGGAAAGTCCCATCAGTGGACTGTATAGTGAGGAGAGGAATGTCCCATCACTGGACTGTATAGTGAGGAGAGGAGAGTCCCATCAGTGGACGGTATAGTGAGGAGAGGAATGTCCCATCAGTGGAATGTATAGTGAGGAGAGGAAAGTCCCATCAGTGGACTGTATAGTGAGGAGAGGAAAGTCCCATCACTGGACTGTATAGTGAGGAGAGGAAAGTCCCATCAGTGGACTGTATAGCGAGGAGAGGAAAGTCCCATCACTGGACTGTATAGTGAGGAGAGGAGAGTCCCATCACTGGACTGTATAGTGAGGAGAGGAATGTCCCAACACTGGACTGTATAGTGAGGAGAGGAGAGTCCCATCAGTGGACTGTATAGTGAGGAGAGGAAAGTCCCATCAGTGGACTGTATAGTGAGGAGAGGAAAGTCCCATCACTGGATTGTATAGTGAGGAGAGGAAAGTCCCATCACTGGACTGTATAGTGAGGAGAGGAAAGTCCCATCAGTGGACTGTATAGTGAGGAGAGGAAAGTCCCATCAGTGGACTGTATAGTGAGGAGAGGAAAGTCCCATCACTGGACTGTATAGTGAGGAGAGGAAAGTCCCATCACTGGACTGTATAGTGAGGAGAGGAAAGTCCCATCAGTGGACTGTATAGTGAGGAGAGGAAAGTCCCATCAGTGGACTGTATAGTGAGGAGAGGAAAGTCCCATCACTGGACTGTATAGTGAGGAGAGGAAAGTCCCATCAGTGGACTGTTTAGTGAGGAGAGGAAAGTCCCATCAGTGGACTGTATAGTGAGGAGAGGAAAGTCCCATCACTGGACTGTATAGTGAGGAGAGGAAAGTCCCATCACTGGACTGTATAGTAAGGAGAGGAATGTCCCATCAGTGGACTGTATAGTGAGGAGAGGAATGTCCCATCACTGGACTGTATAGTGAGGAGAGGAAAGTCCCATCAGTGGACTGTATAGTGAGGAGAGGAAAGTCCCATCACTGGACTGTATAGTGAGGAGAGGAATGTCCCATCACTGGACTGTATAGTGAGGAGAGGAGAGTCCCATCACTGGACTGTATAGTGAGGAGAGGAAAGTCCCATCACTGGACTGTATAGTGAGGAGAGGAAAGTCCCATCAGTGGACTGTATAATGAGGAGAGGAATGTCCCATCAGTGGACGGTATAGTGAGGAGAGGAATGTCCCATCAGTGAACTGTATAGTGAGGAGAGGAATGTCCCATCAGTGGACTGTATAGTGAGGAGAGGAAAGTCCCATCAGTGGACTGTATAGTGAGTAGAGGAAAGTCCCATCAGTGGACTGTATAGTGAGGAGAGGAAAGTCCCATCAGTGGACGGTATAGTGAGGAGAGGAAAGTCCCATCAGTGGACGGTATAGTGAGGAGAGGAATGTCCCATCACTGGACTGTATAGTGAGGAGAGGAAAGTCCCATCAGTGGACGGTATAGTGAGGAGAGGAATGTCCCATCACTGGACTGTATAGTGAGGAGAGGAAAGTCCCATCACTGGACTGTATAGTGAGGAGAGGAAAGTCCCATCACTGGACTGTATAGTGAGGAGAGGAAAGTCCCATCACTGGACTGTATAGTGAGGAGAGGAAAGTCCCATCAGTAGACTGTATAGTGAGGAGAGGAAAGTCCCATCAGTGGACTGTATAGTGAGGAGAGGAAAGTCCCATCAGTGGACAGTATAGTGAAGAGAGGAAAGTCCCATCACTGGACTGTATAGTGAGGAGAGGAAAGTCCCATCACTGGACTGTATAGTGAGGAGAGGAAAGTCCCATCAGTGGACGGTATAGTGAGGAGAGGAAAGTCCCATCACTGGACTGTATAGTGAGGAGAGGAAAGTCCCATCACTGGACTGTATAGTGAAGAGAGGAAAGTCCCATCACTGGACTGTATAGTGAGGAGAGGAAAGTCCCATCAGTGGACGGTATAGTGAGGAGAGGAATGTCCCATCACTGGACTGTATAGTGAGGAGAGGAATGTCCCATCAGTGGACTGTATAGTGAGGAGAGGAAAGTCCCATCAGTGGACTGTATAGTGAAGAGAGGAAAGTCCCATCAGTGGACTGTATAGTGAGGAGAGGAAAGTCCCATCACTGGACTGTGTAGTGAGGAGAGGAAAGTCCCATCAGTGGACTGTATAGTGAGGAGAGGAATGTCCCATCAGTGGACTGTATAGTGAGGAGAGGAAAGTCCCATCACTGGACTGTATAGTGAGGAGAGGAAAGTCCCATCAGTGGACTGTATAGTGAGGAGAGGAAAGTCCCATCAGTGGACGGTATAGTGAGGAGAGGAGAGTCCCATCACTGGACTGTATAGTGAGGAGAGGAAAGTCCCATCAGTGGACTGTATAGTGAGGAGAGGAGAGTCCCATCACTGGACTGTATAGCGAGGAGAGGAAAGTCCCATCACTGGACTGTATAGTGAGGAGAGGAGAGTCCCATCACTGGACTGTATAGTGAGGAGAGGAGAGTCCCACCAGTGGACTGTATAGTGAGGAGAGGAAAGTCCCATCAGTGGACTGTATAGTGAGGAGAGGAGAGTCCCATCAGTGGACTGTATAGTGAGGAGAGGAAAGTCCCATCACTGGACTGTATAGTGAGGAGAGGAAAGTCCCATCAGTGGACTGTATAGTGAGGAGAGGAAAGTCCCATCACTGGACGGTATAGTGAGGAGAGGAAAGTCCCATCAGTGGACTGTATAGTGAGGAGAGGAGAGTCCCATCACTGGACTGTATAGTGAGGAGAGGAAAGTCCCATCACTGGACTGTATAGTGAGGAGAGGAAAGTCCCATCAGTGGACTGTATAGTGAGGAGAGGAAAGTCCCATCACTGGACTGTATAGTGAGGAGAGGAAAGTCCCATCACTGGACTGTATAGTGAGGAGAGGAAAGTCCCATCAGTGGACGGTATAGTGAGGAGAGGAAAGTCCCATCACTGGACTGTATAGTGAGGAGAGGAAAGTCCCATCAGTGGACGGTATAGTGAGGAGAGGAAAGTCCCATCACTGGACTGTATAGTGAGGAGAGGAAAGTCCCATCACTGGACTGTATAGTGAGGAGAGGAAAGTCCCATCACTGGACTGTATAGTGAGGAGAGGAAAGTCCCATCACTGGACTGTATAGTGAGGAGAGGAAAGTCCCATCAGTGGACTGTATAGTGAGGAGAGGAAAGTCCCATCAGTGGACTGTATAGTGAGGAGAGGAAAGTCCCATCAGTGGACTGTATAGTGAGGAGAGGAAAGTCCCATCAGTGGACTGTATAGTGAGGAGAGGAAAGTCCCATCAGTGGACTGTATAGTGAGGAGAGGAAAGTCCCATCAGTGGACGGTATAGTGAGGAGAGGAGAGTCCCATCACTGGACTGTATAGTGAGGAGAGGAAAGTCCCATCAGTGGACTGTATAGTGAGGAGAGGAGAGTCCCATCACTGGACTGTATAGCGAGGAGAGGAAAGTCCCATCACTGGACTGTATAGTGAGGAGAGGAGAGTCCCATCACTGGACTGTATAGTGAGGAGAGGAGAGTCCCACCAGTGGACTGTATAGTGAGGAGAGGAAAGTCCCATCAGTGGACTGTATAGTGAGGAGAGGAGAGTCCCATCAGTGGACTGTATAGTGAGGAGAGGAAAGTCCCATCACTGGACTGTATAGTGAGGAGAGGAAAGTCCCATCAGTGGACTGTATAGTGAGGAGAGGAAAGTCCCATCACTGGACGGTATAGTGAGGAGAGGAAAGTCCCATCAGTGGACTGTATAGTGAGGAGAGGAGAGTCCCATCACTGGACTGTATAGTGAGGAGAGGAAAGTCCCATCACTGGACTGTATAGTGAGGAGAGGAAAGTCCCATCAGTGGACTGTATAGTGAGGAGAGGAAAGTCCCATCACTGGACTGTATAGTGAGGAGAGGAAAGTCCCATCACTGGACTGTATAGTGAGGAGAGGAAAGTCCCATCAGTGGACGGTATAGTGAGGAGAGGAAAGTCCCATCACTGGACTGTATAGTGAGGAGAGGAAAGTCCCATCAGTGGACGGTATAGTGAGGAGAGGAAAGTCCCATCACTGGACTGTATAGTGAGGAGAGGAAAGTCCCATCACTGGACTGTATAGTGAGGAGAGGAAAGTCCCATCACTGGACTGTATAGTGAGGAGAGGAAAGTCCCATCACTGGACTGTATAGTGAGGAGAGGAAAGTCCCATCAGTGGACTGTATAGTGAGGAGAGGAAAGTCCCATCAGTGGACTGTATAGTGAGGAGAGGAAAGTCCCATCAGTGGACTGTATAGTGAGGAGAGGAAAGTCCCATCAGTGGACTGTATAGTGAGGAGAGGAAAGTCCCATCAGTGGACTGTATAGTGAGGAGAGGAAAGTCCCATCAGTGGACTGTATAGTGAGGAGAGGAAAGTCCCATCAGTGGACTGTATAGTGAGGAGAGGAGAGTCCCATCACTGGACTGTATAGTGAGGAGAGGAAAGTCCCATCACTGGACTGTATAGTGAGGAGAGGAAAGTCCCATCAGTGGACTGTATAGTGAGGAGAGGAAAGTCCCATCAGTGGACTGTATAGTGAGGAGAGGAAAGTCCCATCAGTGGACTGTATAGTGAGGAGAGGAAAGTCCCATCAGTGGACTGTATAGTGAGGAGAGGAATGTCCCATCAGTGGACTGTATAGTGAGGAGAGGAATGTCCCATCAGTGGACTGTATAGTGAGGAGAGGAATGTCCCATCAGTGGACTGTATAGTGAGGAGAGGAATGTCCCATCAGTGGACTGTATAGTGAGGAGAGGAAAGTCCCATCAGTGGACTGTATAGTGAGGAGAGGAAAGTCCCATTAGTGGACTGTATAGTGAGGAGAGGAAAGTCCCATCAGTGGACTGTATAGTGAGGAGAGGAAAGTCCCATCACTGGACTGTATAGTGAGGAGAGGAAAGTCCCATCACTGGACTGTATAGTGAGGAGAGGAAAGTCCCATCAGTGGACTGTATAGTGAGGAGAGGAAAGTCCCATCACTGGACGGTATAGTGAGGAGAGGAAAGTCCCATCACTGGACTGTATAGTGAGGAGAGGAATGTCCCATCAGTGGACAGTATAGTGAGGAGAGGAATGTCCCATCAGTGGACTGTATAGTGAGGAGAGGAAAGTCCCATCACTGGACGGTATAGTGAGGAGAGGAATGTCCCATCAGTGGACTGTATAGTGAGGAGAGGAAAGTCCCATCAGTGGACTGTATAGTGAGGAGAGGAAAGTCCCATCACTGGACGGTATAGTGAGGAGAGGAATGTCCCATCACTGGACTGTATAGTGAGGAGAGGAAAGTCCCATCAGTGGACTGTATAGTGAGGAGAGGAAAGTCCCATCAGTGGACTGTATAGTGAGGAGAGGAAAGTCCCATCACTGGACTGTATAGTGAGGAAAGGATTGAATGAAGATGTTAACTCTTGGGTGAAGGAACAAGGAAATAATTAATAGGGGTCATTAGGATTTTCTGGTCATAGTTAGGTAAGTGGAGGTTATAATTAGGTGTTCATTTGCATTTAAACACATTCAATTATCATGTAATCCAGGAAGGCAGAGTTTGCCTGGAGCCATACCTGTTGGCTCAGTTTGTGCCCAGTACAGTGAGTGAGAAAGCCAGGGAGGTACCAGTCATACCAGTCTAGAGAGTTGCAGGGTTGGGTATGTCATTTTGATATGGGGCCGTACCAGTTTTACCAGTCTGGAGAGTGGCAGGGTAAAGTACCTTAATGTGAGATGGGGAGGTACCAGTCTGGAGAGTGGCAGGGTAAAGTACCTTAATGTGAGATGGGGAGGTACCAGTCTGGAGAGTGGCAGGGTTGCGTGATAAAGTGCCCCCCCCCCATTACAGGTGATACAGTGCCCCCCATTACAGGTGATACAGTGCCCCCCATTACAGGTGATATAGTGCTCCCCCATTACAGGTGATATAGTGCCCCCCATTACAGGTGATATAGTGCCCCCCCATTACAGGTGATACAGTGCCCCCCATTACAGGTGATATAGTGCTCCCCCATTACAGGTGATATAGTGCCCCCCATTACAGGTGATAGTGCCTACCCATTACAGGTGATATAGTGCCCCCCCATTACAGGTGATATAGTGCCCCCCCCATTACAGGTGATAGTGCCTACCCATTACAGGTGATAAAGTGCCCCCCCCCCATTACAGTTGATATAGTGCCCCCCCATTACAGGTGATATAGTGCTCCCCCATTACAGGTGATATAGTGCCCCCCCATTACAGGTGATATAGTGCTGCCCCATTACAGGTGATATAGTGCCCCCCCATTACAGGTGATAAAGTGCCCCCCCATTACAGGTGATATAGTGCCCCCCATTACAGGTGATATAGTGCTGCCCCATTACAGGTGATATAGTGCTCCCCCATTACAGGTGATATAGTGCCCCCCCATTACAGGTGATATAGTGCCGCCCCATTACAGTTGATATAGTGCCCCCCCATTACAGGTGATAAAGTGCCCCCCCCATTACAGGTGATATAGTGCCCCCCCATTACAGGTGATATAGTGCTCCCCCATTACAGGTGTTATAGTGCTCCCCCATTACAGGTGATATAGTGCCCCCCCATTACAGGTGATAGTGCCCCCCATTACAGGTGATATAGTGTCCCCCGTTACAGGTGATAGTGCCTACCCATTACAGGTGATAGTGCCCCCCATTACAGATGGTATAGTGTCCCCCGTTACAGGTGATAGTGCCCCCCCCATTACAGGTGATAGTGCACCCCATTACAGGTGATATAGTGCCCCCATTACAGGTGATAGTGCACCTCCATTACAGGTGATAGTGGCCCCCCATTACAGGAGATATAGTGCCCCCCATTACAGGTGATAGTGGCCCCCCATTACAGGTGATATAGTGCCCCCCTATTACAGGTGATAGTGCCCCCCCATTACAGGTGATAGAGGCTCCCCATTACAGTCCTCATTTGGGACTCCAGTACAGTTGTGTGCCCAGTAATCAGTAAGCTGTTCCTCTGTATACAACATACAGGGTTATACCCCCCATTACAGGTGATAGTGGCCCCCCATTACAGGTGATAGAGGCCCCCCATTACAGGTGATAGTGCCCCCCCATTACAGGTGATAGAGGCCCCCCATTACAGTCCTCATTTGGGACTCCAGTACAGTTGTGTGCCCAGTAATCAGTAAGCTGTTCCTCTGTATACAACATACAGGGTTATACCCCCCATTACAGGTGATAGAGGCCCCCCATTACAGGTGATATAGTGCCCCCCCCATTACAGGTGATAGAGGCCCCCCATTACAGTCCTCATATGGGACTCCAGTACAGTTTTGTGCCAGTAATCAGTAAGCTGTTCCTCTGTATACAACATAGAGGGTTATACCCCCCATTACAGGTGATAGAGGCCCCCCATTACAGGTGATAGTGCCCCCCCATTACAGGTGATAGAGGCCCCCCATTACAGTCCTCATTTGGGACTCCAGTACAGTTGTGTGCCCAGTAATCAGTAAGCTGTTCCTCTGTATACAACATACAGGGTTATACCCCCCATTACAGGTGATAGAGGCCCCCCATTGCAGGTGATATAGTGCCCCCCCCATTACAGGTGATAGAGGCCCCCCATTACAGTCCTCATATGGGACTCCAGTACAGTTGTGTGCCCAGTAATCAGTAAGCTGTTCCTCTCTGTATACAACATAGAGGGTTATACCCCCCCCCCATATCTCTGGTGTGACGGCACAGACCTCTCGAGTGCTGCCATCTGGCGCCATTGTACAAAAGAGTCACAGACACAGCTGTTCTAGTCACATCCAATAGGCCCCCCCATCACTGCCAAAAACAGACCGTGTCCTCTCTGCTGTATTATCTCTTCTTAATAGAAATACTATAATTCATGTCCATTATTATTATCATCATTCACCCCCACAGTGTCACACTTGTCCTCAGCTCTCTCTCTCTCTGATTCACTTTCTTGCTGTCTCTCTCTCTCACACTCACTCTCTCTGTTGTTTGCAGTCACATCTTAGTTTCTCTGTGTGTGCACTGTCTCTTTTGCATGCAGTCTCTGGTATGCTCTGTCTCTTGTGTGCACTGTCTCTTGTGTGCACTGTCTCTTGTGTGCTCTGTCTCTGGTACGCTCTGTCTCTCGTGTGCACTGTCACTGATATGATCTGTCTCTGGTACGCACTGTCTCTGGTGTGCTCTGTCTCTTGTTTACACTGTCTCTTGTGTGCTCTGTCTCTTGTGTGCTCTGTCTCTTGTGTGCTCTGTCTCTTGTGTGCTCTGTCTCTGGTACGCTCTGTCTCTGGTGTGTACTGTCTCTTGTTTACACTGTCTCTTGTGTGTACTGTCTCTGGTGTGCACTGTCTCTTGTGTGCTCTGTCTCTTGTGTGCTCTGTCTCTGGTGTGCTCTGTCTCTTGTGTGCTCTGTCTCTTGTGTGCTCTGTCTCTTGTGTGCTCTGTCTCTGGTGTGCACTGTCTCTTGTGTGCTCTGTCTCTGGTGTGCACTGTCTCTTGTGTGCTCTGTCTCTGGTGTGCTCTGTCTCTTGTTTACACTGTCTCTTGTGTGCTCTGTCTCTGGTGTGCACTGTCTCTGGTGTGCACTGTCTCTGGTGTGCACTGTCTCTTGTGTGCTCTGTCTCTTGTGTGCTCTGTCTCTGGTGTGCTCTGTCTCTTGTGTGCTCTGTCTCTTGTGTGCTCTGTCTCTTGTGTGTTCTGTCTCTGGTGTGCTCTGTCTCTTGTGTGCTCTGTCTCTGGTGTGCTCTGTCTCTGGTGTGCACTGTCTCTGGTATGCACTGTCTCTGGTGTGCACTGTCTCTGGTGTGCTCTGTCTCTGGTGTGCTCTGTCTCTGGTGTGCTCTGTCTCTTGTGTGCTCTGTCTCTGGTGTGCACTGTCTCTGGTGTGCACTGTCTCTGGTGTGCACTGTCTCTTGTGTGCACTGTCTCTGGTGTGCTCTGTCTCTGGTGTGCACTGTCTCTGGTGTGCACTGTCTCTGGTGTGCACTGTCTCTGGTGTGCTCTGTCTCTTGTGTACTCTGTCTCTTGTGTGCTCTGTCTCTGGTGTGCACTGTCTCTTGTGTGCACTGTCTCTGGTGTGCTCTGTCTCTTGTGTGCTCTGTCTCTTGTGTGCACTGTCTCTGGTGTGCACTGTCTCTGGTGTGCACTGTCTCTGGTGTGCACTGTCTCTTGTGTGCACTGTCTCTGGTGTGCTCTGTCTCTGGTGTGCTCTGTCTCTTGTGTGCACTGTCTCTGGTGTGCTCTGTCTCTTGTGTGCTCTGTCTCTTGTGTGCACTGTCTCTGGTGTGCTCTGTCTCTTGAGTGCTCTGTCTCTGGTGTGCTCTGTCTCTGGTGTGCTCTGTCTCTTGTGTGCACTGTCTCTTGTGTGCTCTGTCTCTTGTGTGCACTGTCTCTTGTGTGCTCTGTCTCTGGTGTGCTCTGTCTCTTGTGTGCACTGTCTCTTGTGTGCTCTGTCTCTGGTATGCTCTGTCTCTTGTGTGCACTGTCTCTTGTGTGCACTGTCTCTTGTGTGCTCTGTCTCTGGTGTGTACTGTCTCTTGTGTGCTCTGTCTCTGGTGTGTACTGTCTCTGGTGTGTACTGTCTCTTGTGTGCTCTGTCTCTTGTGTGCACTGTCTCTTGTGTGCTCTGTCTCTGGTATGCTCTGTCTCTTGTGTGCACTGTCTCTTGTGTGCTCTGTCTCTTGTGTGCACTGTCTCTTGTGTGCACTGTCTCTTGTGTGCTCTGTCTCTGGTGTGTACTGTCTCTGGTGCGCTCTGTCTCTTGTGTGCTCTGTCTCTTGTGTGCTCTGTCTCTTGTGTGCTCTGTCTCTGGTGTGCACTGTCTCTTGTGTGCTCTGTCTCTGGTGTGCACTGTCTCTGGTGTGCACTGTCTCTGGTGTGCACTGTCTCTGGTGTGCACTGTCTCTGGTGTGCTCTGTCTCTTGTGTGCACTGTCTCTGGTGTGCTCTGTCTCTGGTGTGCTCTGTCTCTGGTGTGCTCTGTCTCTGGTGTGCTCTGTCTCTGGTGTGCTCTGTCTCTTGTGTGCTCTGTCTCGTGTGTACTGTCTCTGGTGTGCTCTGTCTCTTGTGTGCTCTGTCTCTGGTGTGCACTGTCTCTGGTGTGCTCTGTCTCTTGTGTGCACTGTCTCTTGTGTGCACTGTCTCTTGTGTGCACTGTCTCTTGTGTGCTCTGTCTCTGGTGTGCTCTGTCTCTTGTGTGCACTGTCTCTTGTGTGCTCTGTCTCTGGTATGCTCTGTCTCTTGTGTGCTCTGTCTCTGGTGTGCACTGTCTCTGGTATGCTCTGTCTCTTGTGTGTACTGTCTCTTGTGTGTACTGTCTCTGGTGTGCACTGTCTCTTGTGTGCTCTGTCTCTTGTGTGCTCTGTCTCTTGTGTGCTCTGTCTCTGGTGTGCTCTGTCTCTGGTGTGCACTGTCTCTTGTGTGCTCTGTCTCTTGTGTGCTCTGTCTCTGGTGTGCTCTGTCTCTTGTGTGCTCTGTCTCTGGTGTGCACTGTCTCTTGTGTGCTCTGTCTCTTGTGTGCTCTGTCTCTGGTGTGCACTGTCTCTTGTGTGCTCTGTCTCTTGTGTGCTCTGTCTCTTGTGTGCTCTGTCTCTTGTGTGCTCTGTCTCTTGTGTGCTCTGTCTCTGGTGTGCTCTGTCTCTGGTGTGCACTGTCTCTTGTGTGCTCTGTCTCTTGTGTGCTCTGTCTCTGGTGTGCTCTGTCTCTTGTGTGCTCTGTCTCTGGTGTGCACTGTCTCTTCTGTGCTCTGTCTCTGGTGTGCTCTGTCTCTGGTGTGCTCTGTCTCTTGTGTGCACTGTCTCTGGTGTGCACTGTCTCTGGTGTGCTCTGTCTCTTGTGTGCTCTGTCTCTTGTGTGCACTGTCTCTGGTGCGCTCTGTCTCTGGTGTGCACTGTCTCTGGTGTGCTCTGTCTCTTGTGTGCTCTGTCTCTTGTGTGCTCTGTCTCTTGTGTGCTCTGTCTCTGGTGTGCTCTGTCTCTGGTGTGCTCTGTCTCTGGTGCGCTCTGTCTCTTGTGTGCTCTGTCTCTGGTGTGCTCTGTCTCTTGTGTGCTCTGTCTCTTGTGTGCACTGTCTCTTGTGTGCTCTGTCTCTTGTGTGCTCTGTCTCTTGTGTGCACTGTCTCTTGTGTGCTCTGTCTCTGGTGCGCTCTGTCTCTGGTGCGCTCTGTCTCTTGTGTGCACTGTCTCTGGTGTGCACTGTCTCTGGTGTGCACTGTCTCTGGTGTGCACTGTCTCTTGTGTGCACTGTCTCTGGTGTGCACTGTCTCTGGTGTGCTCTGTCTCTGGTGTGCACTGTCTCTGGTGTGCACTGTCTCTGGTGTGCTCTGTCTCTTGTGTGCTCTGTCTCTTGTGTGCTCTGTCTCTGGTGTGCACTGTCTCTGGTGTGCTCTGTCTCTGGTGTGCACTGTCTCTGGTGTGCTCTGTCTCTGGTGTGCTCTGTCTCTGGTGTGCACTGTCTCTTGTGTGCACTGTCTCTGGTGTGCTCTGTCTCTTGTGTGCTCTGTCTCTTGTGTGCACTGTCTCTGGTGTGCACTGTCTCTTGTGTGCTCTGTCTCTGGTGTGCACTGTCTCTGGTGTGCACTGTCTCTGGTGTGCACTGTCTCTGGTGTGCACTGTCTCTGGTGTGCTCTGTCTCTTGTGTGCACTGTCTCTGGTGTGCTCTGTCTCTGGTGTGCTCTGTCTCTGGTGTGCTCTGTCTCTGGTGTGCTCTGTCTCTGGTGTGCTCTGTCTCTTGTGTGCTCTGTCTCGTGTGTACTGTCTCTGGTGTGCTCTGTCTCTTGTGTGCTCTCTCTCTGGTGTGCACTGTCTCTGGTGTGCTCTGTCTCTTGTGTGCACTGTCTCTTGTGTGCACTGTCTCTTGTGTGCTCTGTCTCTTGTGTGCTCTGTCTCTGGTGTGCTCTGTCTCTTGTGTGCACTGTCTCTTGTGTGCTCTGTCTCTGGTATGCTCTGTCTCTTGTGTGCTCTGTCTCTGGTGTGCACTGTCTCTGGTATGCTCTGTCTCTTGTGTGTACTGTCTCTTGTGTGTACTGTCTCTGGTGTGCACTGTCTCTTGTGTGCTCTGTCTCTTGTGTGCTCTGTCTCTTGTGTGCTCTGTCTCTGGTGTGCTCTGTCTCTGGTGTGCACTGTCTCTTGTGTGCTCTGTCTCTGGTGTGCTCTGTCTCTTGTGTGCTCTGTCTCTGGTGTGCACTGTCTCTTGTGTGCTCTGTCTCTTGTGTGCTCTGTCTCTGGTGTGCACTGTCTCTTGTGTGCTCTGTCTCTTGTGTGCTCTGTCTCTTGTGTGCTCTGTCTCTTGTGTGCTCTGTCTCTTGTGTGCTCTGTCTCTGGTGTGCTCTGTCTCTGGTGTGCACTGTCTCTTGTGTGCTCTGTCTCTTGTGTGCTCTGTCTCTGGTGTGCTCTGTCTCTTGTGTGCTCTGTCTCTGGTGTGCACTGTCTCTTCTGTGCTCTGTCTCTGGTGTGCTCTGTCTCTGGTGTGCTCTGTCTCTTGTGTGCACTGTCTCTGGTGTGCACTGTCTCTGGTGTGCTCTGTCTCTTGTGTGCACTGTCTCTGGTGCGCTCTGTCTCTGGTGTGCACTGTCTCTGGTGTGCTCTGTCTCTTGTGTGCTCTGTCTCTTGTGTGCTCTGTCTCTTGTGTGCTCTGTCTCTGGTGTGCTCTGTCTCTGGTGTGCTCTGTCTCTGGTGCGCTCTGTCTCTTGTGTGCTCTGTCTCTGGTGTGCTCTGTCTCTTGTGTGCTCTGTCTCTTGTGTGCACTGTCTCTTGTGTGCTCTGTCTCTTGTGTGCTCTGTCTCTTGTGTGCACTGTCTCTTGTGTGCTCTGTCTCTGGTGCGCTCTGTCTCTGGTGCGCTCTGTCTCTGGTGCGCTCTGTCTCTGGTGTGCACTGTCTCTGGTGTGCACTGTCTCTGGTGTGCACTGTCTCTGGTGTGCACTGTCTCTTGTGTGCACTGTCTCTGGTGTGCACTGTCTCTGGTGTGCTCTGTCTCTGGTGTGCACTGTCTCTGGTGTGCTCTGTCTCTTGTGTGCTCTGTCTCTTGTGTGCTCTGTCTCTGGTGTGCACTGTCTCTGGTGTGCTCTGTCTCTGGTGTGCACTGTCTCTGGTGTGCTCTGTCTCTGGTGTGCACTGTCTCTGGTGTGCACTGTCTCTTGTGTGCACTGTCTCTGGTGTGCTCTGTCTCTTGTGTGCTCTGTCTCTTGTGTGCACTGTCTCTGGTGTGCTCTGTCTCTTGTGTGCTCTGTCTCTTGTGTGCACTGTCTCTGGTGTGCTCTGTCTCTTGAGTGCTCTGTCTCTGGTGTGCTCTGTCTCTGGTGTGCTCTGTCTCTTGTGTGCACTGTCTCTTGTGTGCTCTGTCTCTTGTGTGCACTGTCTCTTGTGTGCTCTGTCTCTGGTGTGCTCTGTCTCTTGTGTGCACTGTCTCTTGTGTGCTCTGTCTCTGGTATGCTCTGTCTCTTGTGTGCACTGTCTCTTGTGTGCACTGTCTCTTGTGTGCTCTGTCTCTGGTGTGTACTGTCTCTGGTGCGCTCTGTCTCTTGTGTGCACTGTCTCTTGTGTGCACTGTCTCTTGTGTGCTCTGTCTCTGGTGTGTACTGTCTCTTGTGTGCTCTGTCTCTGGTGTGTACTGTCTCTGGTGTGTACTGTCTCTTGTGTGCTCTGTCTCTTGTGTGCTCTGTCTCTGGTATGCTCTGTCTCTTGTGTGCTCTGTCTCTTGTGTGCACTGTCTCTTGTGTGCTCTGTCTCTTGTGTGCTCTGTCTCTTGTGTGCACTGTCTCTTGTGTGCTCTGTCTCTGGTGTGTACTGTCTCTGGTGCGCTCTGTCTCTTGTGTGCTCTGTCTCTTGTGTGCTCTGTCTCTTGTGTGCTCTGTCTCTTGTGTGCTCTGTCTCTGGTGTGCACTGTCTCTTGTGTGCTCTGTCTCTTGTGTGCTCTGTCTCTGGTGTGCACTGTCTCTTGTGTGCTCTGTCTCTGGTGTGCACTGTTTCTTTTGTGCTCTGTCTCTTGTGTGCACTGTCTCTGGTGTGCTCTGTCTCTGGTGTGCTCTGTCTCTGGTGTGCTCTGTCTCTTGTGTGCTCTGTCTCGTGTGTACTGTCTCTGGTGTGCTCTGTCTCTTGTGTGCTCTGTCTCTGGTGTGCACTGTCTCTGGTGTGCTCTGTCTCTTGTGTGCACTGTCTCTTGTGTGCACTGTCTCTTGTGTGCTCTGTCTCTTGTGTGCTCTGTCTCTGGTGTGCTCTGTCTCTTGTGTGCACTGTCTCTTGTGTGCTCTGTCTCTGGTATGCTCTGTCTCTTGTGTGCTCTGTCTCTGGTGTGCACTGTCTCTGGTATGCTCTGTCTCTTGTGTGTACTGTCTCTTGTGTGTACTGTCTCTGGTGTGCTCTGTCTCTTGTGTGCTCTGTCTCTGGTGTGCTCTGTCTCTGGTGTGCTCTGTCTCTGGTGTGCTCTGTCTCTGGTGTGCACTGTCTCTTGTGTGCTCTGTCTCTTGTGTGCTCTATCTCTGGTGTGCTCTGTCTCTTGTGTGCTCTGTCTCTGGTGTGCACTGTCTCTTGTGTGCTCTGTCTCTTGTGTGCTCTGTCTCTGGTGTGCACTGTCTCTTGTGTGCTCTGTCTCTTGTGTGCTCTGTCTCTTGTGTGCTCTGTCTCTTGTGTGCTCTGTCTCTTGTGTGCTCTGTCTCTGGTGTGCTCTGTCTCTGGTGTGCTCTGTCTCTGGTGTGCACTGTCTCTTGTGTGCTCTGTCTCTGGTGTGCTCTGTCTCTGGTGTGCTCTGTCTCTTGTGTGCTCTGTCTCTGGTGTGCACTGTCTCTTCTGTGCTCTGTCTCTGGTGTGCTCTGTCTCTGGTGTGCTCTGTCTCTGGTGTGCTCTGTCTCTTGTGTGCACTGTCTCTGGTGTGCACTGTCTCTGGTGTGCTCTGTCTCTTGTGTGCTCTGTCTCTTGTGTGCACTGTCTCTGGTGCGCTCTGTCTCTGGTGCGCACTGTCTCTGGTGCGCTCTGTCTCTTGTGCGCTCTGTCTCTTGTGTGCTCTGTCTCTTGTGTGCTCTGTCTCTGGTGTGCTCTGTCTCTGGTGCGCTCTGTCTCTTGTGCGCTCTGTCTCTGGTGCGCTCTGTCTCTTGTGCGCTCTGTCTCTTGTGTGCACTGTCTCTTGTGTGCTCTGTCTCTTGTGTGCACTGTCTCTTGTGTGCTCTGTCTCTTGTGTGCTCTGTCTCTGGTGTGCTCTGTCTCTGGTGCGCTCTGTCTCTGGTGCGCTCTGTCTCTGGTGCGCTCTGTCTCTTGTGCGCTCTGTCTCTTGTGCGCTCTGTCTCTTGTGTGCTCTGTCTCTTGTGTGCTCTGTCTCTGGTGTGCTCTGTCTCTGGTGTGCTCTGTCTCTGGTGTGCTCTGTCTCTGGTGTGCACTGTCTCTTGTGTGCTCTGTCTCTTGTGTGCACTGTCTCTTGTGTGCTCTGTCTCTGGTGTGCACTGTCTCTTGTGTGCACTGTCTCTTGTGTGCTCTGTCTCTGGTGTGCTCTGTCTCTGGTGCGCTCTGTCTCTGGTGCGCTCTGTCTCTGGTGTGCTCTGTCTCTTGTGTGCACTGTCTCTTGTGTGCTCTGTCTCTTGTGTGCTCTGTCTCTTGTGTGCTCTGTCTCTGGTGTGCTCTGTCTCTGGTGCGCTCTGTCTCTTGTGTGCTCTGTCTCTTGTGTGCTCTGTCTCTTGTGTGCTCTGTCTCTTGTGTGCTCTGTCTCTGGTGTGCACTGTCTCTTCTGTGCTCTGTCTCTGGT
Organism: Rhinophrynus dorsalis; assembly: GCA_037306005.1. Classification (NCBI taxonomy): domain Eukaryota; kingdom Metazoa; phylum Chordata; class Amphibia; order Anura; family Rhinophrynidae; genus Rhinophrynus; species Rhinophrynus dorsalis. Next base: position 4,633,864 of record CM074725.1, on the reverse strand, counting down.
GTGCACTGTCTCTTGTGTGCTCTGTCTCTTGTGTGCACTGTCTCTTGTGTGCTCTGTCTCTGGTGTGCTCTGTCTCTGGTGTGCTCTGTCTCTGGTGTGCTCTGTCTCTTGTGTGCACTGTCTCTTGTGTGCTCTGTCTCTGGTGTGCTCTGTCTCTGGTGCGCTCTGTCTCTGGTGCGCTCTGTCTCTGGTGCGCTCTGTCTCTGGTGCGCTCTGTCTCTTGTGTGCACTGTCTCTGTTGTGCACTGTCTCTTCTGTGCACTGTCTCTTCTGTGCTCTGTCTCTGGTGTGCTCTGTCTCTTGTGTGCTCTGTCTCTTGTGTGCTCTGTCTCTGGTGTGCTCTGTCTCTGGTGTGCTCTGTCTCTTGTGTGCACTGTCTCTGGTGTGCACTGTCTCTGGTGTGCACTGTCTCTGGTGTGCTCTGTCTCTTGTGTGCTCTGTCTCTTGTGTGCTCTGTCTCTTGTGTGCACTGTCTCTGGTGCGCTCTGTCTCTGGTGTGCACTGTCTCTGGTGTGCTCTGTCTCTTGTGTGCTCTGTCTCTTGTGTGCTCTGTCTCTGGTGTGCTCTGTCTCTGGTGCGCTCTGTCTCTTGTACGCTCTGTCTCTGGTGTGCTCTGTCTCTTGTGTGCTCTGTCTCTTGTGTGCACTGTCTCTTGTGTGCTCTGTCTCTTGTGTGCTCTGTCTCTTGTGTGCACTGTCTCTTGTGTGCTCTGTCTCTGGTGTGCTCTGTCTCTGGTGCGCTCTGTCTCTGGTGCGCTCTGTCTCTGGTGCGCTCTGTCTCTGGTGCGCTCTGTCTCTGGTGTGCACTGTCTCTTGTGTGCTCTGTCTCTGGTGTGCTCTGTCTCTTGTGTGCTCTGTCTCTTGTGTGCTCTGTCTCTTGTGTGCTCTGTCTCTAGTGTGCACTGTCTCTGGTGTGTACTGTCTCTGGTGTGCTCTGTCTCTGGTGTGCACTGTCTCTTGTGTGCACTGTCTCTGGTGCGCTCTGTCTCTTGTGTGCACTGTCTCTTCTGTGCTCTGTCTCTGGTGTGCACTGTCTCTGGTGTGCACTGTCTCTGGTGTGCTCTGTCTCTGGTGTGCACTGTCTCTGGTGTGCACTGTCTCTGGTGCGCTCTGTCTCTTGTGTGCACTGTCTCTTCTGTGCTCTGTCTCTGGTGTGCACTGTCTCTGGTGTGCACTGTCTCTGGTGTGCTCTGTCTCTTGTGTGCTCTGTCTCTTGTGTGCTCTGTCTCTGGTGTGCTCTGTCTCTTGTGTGCTCTGTCTCTTGTGTGCTCTGTCTCTTGTGTGCACTGTCTCTTCTGTGCTCTGTCTCTGGTGTGCACTGTCTCTGGTGTGCACTGTCTCTGGTGTGCTCTGTCTCTTGTGTGCTCTGTCTCTTGTGTGCTCTGTCTCTGGTGTGCTCTGTCTCTTGTGTGCTCTGTCTCTGGTGTGCTCTGTCTCTTGTGTGCTCTGTCTCTTGTGTGCACTGTCTCTTCTGTGCTCTGTCTCTGGTGTGCACTGTCTCTGGTGTGCACTGTCTCTGGTGTGCTCTGTCTCTTGTGTGCTCTGTCTCTTGTGTGCTCTGTCTCTTGTGTGCACTGTCTCTGGTGCGCTCTGTCTCTGGTGCGCTCTGTCTCTTGTGCGCTCTGTCTCTTGTGCGCTCTGTCTCTGGTGCGCTCTGTCTCTTGTGTGCTCTGTCTCTTGTGTGCTCTGTCTCTTGTGTGCTCTGTCTCTGGTGTGCACTGTCTCTTCTGTGCTCTGTCTCTTGTGTGCTCTGTCTCTTGTGTGCTCTGTCTCTGGTGTGCTCTGTCTCTGGTGTGCTCTGTCTCTGGTGTGCTCTGTCTCTGGTGCGCTCTGTCTCTGGTGCGCTCTGTCTCTTGTGCGCTCTGTCTCTTGTGCGCTCTGTCTCTGGTGTGCACTGTCTCTTCTGTGCTCTGTCTCTGGTGCGCTCTGTCTCTTGTGTGCTCTGTCTCTGGTGTGCACTGTCTCTGGTGTGCTCTGTCTCTGGTGTGCACTGTCTCTGGTGTGCACTGTCTCTTGTGTGCTCTGTCTCTGGTGTGCTCTGTCTCTGGTGTGCTCTGTCTCTGGTGTGCTCTGTCTCTTGTGTGCTCTGTCTCTTGTGTGCTCTGTCTCTGGTGTGCTCTGTCTCTGGTGTGCTCTGTCTCTGGTGTGCTCTGTCTCTTGTGTGCTCTGTCTCTTGTGTGCTCTGTCTCTTGTGTGCGCTGTCTCTTGTGTGCTCTGTCTCTTGTGTGCTCTGTCTCTGGTGTGCACTGTCTCTGGTGTGCTCTGTCTCTTGTGTGCTCTGTCTCTGGTGTGCTCTGTCTCTGGTGTGCACTGTCTCTGGTGTGCACTGTCTCTGGTGTGCTCTGTCTCTTGTGTGCTCTGTCTCTGGTGTGCACTGTCTCTTGTGTGCTCTGTCTCTGGTGTGCACTGTCTCTGGTGTGCTCTGTCTCTGGTGTGCTCTGTCTCTTGTGTGCACTGTCTCTTGTGTGCTCTGTCTCTTGTGTGCTCTGTCTCTGGTGTGCTCTGTCTCTTGTGTGCTCTGTCTCTTGTGTGCTCTGTCTCTGGTGTGCACTGTCTCTGGTGTGCTCTGTCTCTGGTGTGCACTGTCTCTGGTGTGCACTGTCTCTGGTGTGCACTGTCTCTGGTGTGCACTGTCTCTGGTGTGCTCTGTCTCTGGTATGCTCTGTCTCTTGTGTGCTCTGTCTCTTGTGTGCTCTGTCTCTGGTGTGCTCTGTCTCTTGTGTGCTCTGTCTCTTGTGTGCACTGTCTCTTGTGTGCACTGTCTCTGGTGTGCTCTGTCTCTGGTGTGCTCTGTCTCTGGTGTGCTCTGTCTCTTGTGTGCTCTGTCTCTTGTGTGCTCTGTCTCTGGTGTGCACTGTCTCTTGTGTGCACTGTCTCTTGTGTGCTCTGTCTCTGGTGTGCACTGTCTCTTGTGTGCACTGTCTCTTGTGTGCTCTGTCTCTGGTGTGCTCTGTCTCTTGTGTGCACTGTCTCTTGTGTGCTCTGTCTCTGGTGCGCTCTGTCTCTGGTGCGCTCTGTCTCTTGTGTGCTCTGTCTCTTGTGTGCTCTGTCTCTTGTGTGCTCTGTCTCTGGTGTGCACTGTCTCTTCTGTGCTCTGTCTCTGGTGCGCTCTGTCTCTTGTGTGCTCTGTCTCTTGTGTGCTCTGTCTCTTGTTTGCACTGTCTCTTGTGTGCACTGTCTCTTGTGTGCTCTGTCTCTTGTGTGCACTGTCTCTTGTGTGCTCTGTCTCTGGTGTGCACTGTCTCTTGTGTGCACTGTCTCTTGTGTGCACTGTCTCTTGTGTGCACTGTCTCTTGTGTGCTCTGTCTCTGGTGTGCTCTGTCTCTTGTGTGCACTGTCTCTTGTGTGCTCTGTCTCTGGTGTGCTCTGTCTCTGGTGTGCTCTGTCTCTTGTGTGCTCTGTCTCTTGTGTGCTCTGTCTCTGGTGCGCTCTGTGTCTTGTGCGCTCTGTCTCTTGTGCGCTCTGTCTCTGGTGTGCACTGTCTCTGCTGTGCTCTGTCTCTGGTGTGCACTGTCTCTTGTGTGCTCTGTCTCTGGTGTGCACTGTCTCTGGTGTGCTCTGTCTCTGGTGTGCTCTGTCTCTGGTGCGCTCTGTCTCTGGTGCGCTCTGTCTCTGGTGCGCTCTGTCTCTTGTGCGCTCTGTCTCTTGTGCGCTCTGTCTCTGGTGTGCACTGTCTCTTCTGTGCTCTGTCTCTTGTGTGCACTGTCTCTTGTGTGCTCTGTCTCTTGTGTGCACTGTCTCTTGTGTGCTCTGTCTCTTGTGTGCTCTGTCTCTTGTGTGCTCTGTCTCTTGTGTGCTCTGTCTCTTGTGTGCACTGTCTCTGGTGTGCTCTGTCTCTTGTGTGCTCTGTCTCTGGTGTGCTCTGTCTCTTGTGTGCACTGTCTCTGGTATGCTCTGTCTCTTGTGTGCACTGTCTCTGGTGTGCTCTGTCTCTGGTGTGCACTGTCTCTGGTGTGCACTGTCTCTGGTGTGCTCTGTCTCTTGTGTGCACTGTCTCTGGTGTGCTCTGTCTCTTGTGTGCTCTGTCTCTTGTGTGCACTGTCTCTTGTGTGCTCTGTCTCTTGTGTGCACTGTCTCTGGTGTGCACTGTCTCTGGTGTGCTCTGTCTCTGGTGTGCTCTGTCTCTTGTGTGCACTGTCTCTTGTGTGCTCTGTCTCTGGTGCGCTCTGTCTCTGGTGCGCTCTGTCTCTGGTGCGCTCTGTCTCTTGTGTGCTCTGTCTCTTGTGTGCTCTGTCTCTGGTGTGCACTGTCTCTTGTGTGCTCTGTCTCTGGTGTGCTCTGTCTCTTGTGTGCTCTGTCTCTTGTGTGCTCTGTCTCTGGTGCGCTCTGTCTCTGGTGCGCTCTGTCTCTTCTGTGCTCTGTCTCTTGTGTGCACTGTCTCTGGTGCGCTCTGTCTCTGGTGCGCTCTGTCTCTTGTGTGCACTGTCTCTTCTGTGCTCTGTCTCTGGTGTGCACTGTCTCTTGTGTGCACTGTCTCTTGTGTGCACTGTCTCTTGTGTGCTCTGTCTCTGGTGTGCACTGTCTCTGGTGTGCTCTGTCTCTTGTGTGCACTGTCTCTTGTGTGCACTGTCTCTGGTGTGCTCTGTCTCTTGTGTGCTCTGTCTCTTGTGTGCTCTGTCTCTGGTGTGCACTGTCTCTTGTGTGCTCTGTCTCTTGTGTGCTCTGTCTCTGGTGTGCACTGTCTCTGGTGTGCTCTGTCTCTGGTGTGCTCTGTCTCTTGTGTGCACTGTCTCTTGTGTGCTCTGTCTCTGGTGCGCTCTGTCTCTGGTGCGCTCTGTCTCTTGTGCGCTCTGTCTCTTGTGCGCTCTGTCTCTGGTGTGCACTGTCTCTTCTGTGCTCTGTCTCTGGTGCGCTCTGTCTCTGGTGCGCTCTGTCTCTTGTGTGCTCTGTCTCTTGTGTGCACTGTCTCTTGTGTGCTCTGTCTCTGGTGTGCACTGTCTCTGGTGTGCTCTGTCTCTGGTGTGCTCTGTCTCTGGTGTGCACTGTCTCTGGTGTGCACTGTCTCTTCTGTGCTCTGTCTCTTGTGTGCACTGTCTCTGGTGTGCTCTGTCTCTTGTGTGCACTGTCTCTTGTGTGCTCTGTCTCTAGTATGCTCTGTCTCTTGTGTGCTCTGTCTCTTGTGTGCTCTGTCTCTGGTATGCTCTGTCTCTGGTATGCTCTGTCTCTTGTGTGCTCTGTCTCTTGTGTGCTCTGTCTCTGGTGTGCTCTGTCTCTGGTGTGCTCTGTCTCTGGTGTGCTCTGTCTCTGGTGTGCACTGTCTCTGGTGCGCTCTGTCTCTGGTGTGCTCTGTCTCTTGTGTGCTCTGTCTCTTGTGTGCTCTGTCTCTGGTGTGCTCTGTCTCTTGTGTGCTCTGTCTCTTGTGTGCTCTGTCTCTTGTGTGCACTGTCTCTTCTGTGCTCTGTCTCTGGTGTGCACTGTCTCTGGTGTGCACTGTCTCTGGTGTGCTCTGTCTCTTGTGTGCTCTGTCTCTTGTGTGCTCTGTCTCTGGTGTGCTCTGTCTCTTGTGTGCTCTGTCTCTGGTGTGCTCTGTCTCTTGTGTGCTCTGTCTCTTGTGTGCACTGTCTCTTCTGTGCTCTGTCTCTGGTGTGCACTGTCTCTGGTGTGCACTGTCTCTGGTGTGCTCTGTCTCTTGTGTGCTCTGTCTCTTGTGTGCTCTGTCTCTTGTGTGCACTGTCTCTGGTGCGCTCTGTCTCTGGTGCGCTCTGTCTCTTGTGCGCTCTGTCTCTTGTGCGCTCTGTCTCTGGTGCGCTCTGTCTCTTGTGTGCTCTGTCTCTTGTGTGCTCTGTCTCTTGTGTGCTCTGTCTCTGGTGTGCTCTGTCTCTGGTGTGCACTGTCTCTGGTGTGCTCTGTCTCTGGTGTGCACTGTCTCTGGTGTGCACTGTCTCTGGTGTGCTCTGTCTCTTGTGTGCTCTGTCTCTGGTGTGCACTGTCTCTTGTGTGCTCTGTCTCTGGTGTGCACTGTCTCTGGTGTGCTCTGTCTCTGGTGTGCTCTGTCTCTTGTGTGCACTGTCTCTTGTGTGCTCTGTCTCTTGTGTGCTCTGTCTCTGGTGTGCTCTGTCTCTGGTGTGCACTGTCTCTTGTGTGCTCTGTCTCTTGTGTGCTCTGTCTCTTGTGTGCACTGTCTCTGGTGTGCACTGTCTCTGGTGTGCACTGTCTCTGGTGCGCTCTGTCTCTTCTGTGCTCTGTCTCTTGTGTGCACTGTCTCTGGTATGCTCTGTCTCTGGTGTGCACTGTCTCTGGTATGCTCTGTCTCTTGTGTGCACTGTCTCTGGTGTGCACTGTCTCTGGTGTGCACTGTCTCTTCTGTGCTCTGTCTCTTGTGTGCACTGTCTCTGGTATGCTCTGTCTCTGGTGTGCACTGTCTCTGGTGTGCACTGTCTCTGGTATGCTCTGTCTCTTGTGTGCACTGTCTCTGGTATGCTCTGTCTCTGGTGTGCACTGTCTCTGGTATGCTCTGTCTCTTGTGTGCACTGTCTCTTGTGTGCTCTGTCTCTGGTGTGCACTGTCTCTGGTGTGCTCTGTCTCTTGTGTGCTCTGTCTCTGGTGTGCTCTGTCTCTTGTGTGCACTGTCTCTGGTATGCTCTGTCTCTTGTGTGCACTGTGTCTGGTGTGCTCTGTCTCTGGTGTGCACTGTCTCTGGTGTGCTCTGTCTCTGGTGTGCTCTGTCTCTGGTGTGCTCTGTCTCTGGTGTGCACTGTCTCTGGTGTGCTCTGTCTCTTGTGTGCACTGTCTCTTGTGTGCTCTGTCTCTGGTGTGCTCTGTCTCTGGTGTGCACTGTCTCTGGTATGCTCTGTCTCTGGTGTGCACTGTCTCTGGTGTGCACTGTCTCTTGTGTGCTCTGTCTCTTGTGTGCTCTGTCTCTAGTGTGCACTGTCTCTTGTGTGCTCTGTCTCTGGTGTGTACTGTCTCTGGTGTGCTCTGTCTCTGGTGTGCACTGTCTCTTGTGTGCTCTGTCTCTGGTGTGCACTGTCTCTGGTGTGCACTGTCTCTGGTGTGCACTGTCTCTGGTGTGCTCTGTCTCTTGTGTGCACTGTCTCTTGTGTGCTCTGTCTCTTGTGTGCTCTGTCTCTGGTATGCTCTGTCTCTTGTGTGCACTGTCTCTTGTGTGCACTGTCTCTGGTGTGCTCTGTCTCTGGTGTGCACTGTCTCTGGTGTGCTCTGTCTCTGGTGCGCTCTGTCTCTGGTGCGCTCTGTCTCTGGTGCGCTCTGTCTCTGGTGCGCTCTGTCTCTTGTGTGCACTGTCTCTGGTGTGCACTGTCTCTTCTGTGCTCTGTCTCTTGTGTGCACTGTCTCTTGTGTGCTCTGTCTCTTGTGTGCTCTGTCTCTGGTGTGCACTGTCTCTGGTGTGCACTGTCTCTGGTGTGCACTGTCTCTGGTGTGCTCTGTCTCTTGTGTGCACTGTCTCTGGTGTGCACTGTCTCTTCTGTGCTCTGTCTCTTGTGTGCACTGTCTCTTGTGTGCTCTGTCTCTGGTGTGCTCTGACTCTGGTGTGCACTGTCTCTTGTGTGCTCTGTCTCTTGTGTGCTCTGTCTCTGGTGTGCTCTGTCTCTTGTGTGCTCTGTCTCTTGTGTGCTCTGTCTCTGGTGTGCACTGTCTCTGGTGTGCACTGTCTCTTGTGTGCTCTGTCTCTGGTGCGCTCTGTCTCTTGTGTGCACTGTCTCTTGTGTGCTCTGTCTCTTGTGTGCTCTGTCTCTTGTGTGCTCTGTCTCTGATGTGCTCTGTCTCTGGTGTGCACTGTCTCTGGTGTGCACTGTCTCTGGTGTGCTCTGTCTCTTGTGTGCTCTGTCTCTTGTGTGCTCTGTCTCTGGTGTGCTCTGTCTCTGGTGTGCACTGTCTCTTGTGTGCTCTGTCTCTGGTGTGCACTGTCTCTGGTGTGCACTGTCTCTGGTGTGCACTGTCTCTTGTGTGCTCTGTCTCTTGTGTGCTCTGTCTCTGGTGTGCTCTGTCTCTGGTGTGCTCTGTCTCTGGTGTGCTCTGTCTCTTGTGTGCTCTGTCTCTTGTGTGCTCTGTCTCTTGTGTGCTCTGTCTCTGGTGTGCTCTGTCTCTTGTGTGCACTGTCTCTGGTATGCTCTGTCTCTTGTGTGCTCTGTCTCTTGTGTGCACTGTCTCTTGTGTGCTCTGTCTCTGGTGTGCTCTGTCTCTTGTGTGCTCTGTCTCTTGTGTGCTCTGTCTCTGGTGTGCACTGTCTCTGGTATGCTCTGTCTCTTGTGTGCTCTGTCTCTTGTGTGCTCTGTCTCTGGTGTGCACTGTCTCTGGTGTGCACTGTCTCTGGTGTGCTCTGTCTCTTGTGTGCACTGTCTCTGGTATGCTCTGTCTCTTGTGTGTACTGTCTCTTGTGTGCACTGTCTCTGGTGTGCACTGTCTCTGGTGTGCACTGTCTCTTGTGTGTACTGTCTCTTGTGTGTACTGTCTCTGGTGTGCACTGTCTCTGGTGTGCACTGTCTCTTGTGTGTACTGTCTCTTGTGTGTACTGTCTCTGGTGTGCACTGTCTCTTCTGTGCACTGTCTCTTGTGTGCTCTGTCTCTGGTATGCTCTGTCTTTTGTGTGCACTGTCTCCTGTGTGCTCTGTCTCTGGTGTGCACTGTCTCTGGTGTGCTCTGTCTCTGGTGCGCTCTGTCTCTGGTGCGCTCTGTCTCTTGTGCGCTCTGTCTCTGGTGCGCACTGTCTCTGGTGCGCTCTGTCTCTGGTGCGCTCTGTCTCTTGTGTGCACTGTCTCTTGTGTGCTCTGTCTCTGGTGTGCACTGTCTCTGGTGTGCTCTGTCTCTGGTGTGCTCTGTCTCTGGTGTGCACTGTCTCTGGTGTGCACTGTCTCTTGTGTGCTCTGTCTCTGGTGTGCTCTGTCTCTGGTGTGCACTGTCTCTGGTGTGCTCTGTCTCTTGTGTGCACTGTCTCTGGTGTGCTCTGTCTCTGGTGTGCACTCTCTCTTGTGTGCACTGTCTCTTGTGTGCACTGTCTCTGGTGTGCACTGTCTCTTGTGTGCACTGTCTCTGGTGTGCACTGTCTCTGGTGTGCTCTGTCTCTGGTGTGCACTGTCTCTTGTGTGCACTGTCTCTTGTGTGCTCTGTCTCTGGTGTGCACTGTCTCTTGTGTGCTCTGTCTCTTGTGTGCACTGTCTCTTGTGTGCACTGTCTCTTGTGTGCACTGTCTCTTGTGTGTACTGTCTCTTGTGTGCACTGTCTCTTGTGTGCTCTGTCTCTGGTGTGCACTGTCTCTTGTGTGCACTGTCTCTTGTGTGCTCTGTCTCTGGTGTGCTCTGTCTCTTGTGTGCTCTGTCTCTGGTGTGCACTGTCTCTTGTGTGCTCTGTCTCTGGTGTGCACTGTCTCTTGTGTGCTCTGTCTCTGGTGTGCACTGTCTCTTGTGTGCTCTGTCTCTTGTGTGCACTGTCTCTTGTGTGCACTGTCTCTTGTGTGCACTGTCTCTTGTGTGCTCTGTCTCTTGTGTGCACTGTCTCTGGTGTGCTCTGTCTCTTGTGTGCTCTGTTTCTTGTGTGTACTGTCTCTTGTTTACACTGTCTCTGGTGCATGCCGTCTCTAGTACGCACTGTCTCTGGTACGCACTGTCTCTGGTGTGCTCTGTCTCTGGTGCGCACTGTCTCTTTTGCATGCTGTCTCTGGTACGCTCTGTCTCTTTTGCATGCTGTCTCTGGTACGCACTGTCTCTTGTGTGCTCTGTCTCTTGTTTACACTGTCTCTTGTGTGCTCTGTCTCTGGTACGCTCTGTCTCTGGTGCATGCGTCTCTAGTACGCACTGTCTCTTTTGCATGCTGTCTCTGGTACGCACTGTCTCTTGTGTGCACTGTCTCTTGTGTTCTCTCCTTCTTACATCTGAGCTCTGCACTGTCTCTTACATCCATTCACTCTTGTCTGTGTGATCCCTCTCCTGTAGGTCTTCTTTCACTGTTTGCTTCAGTGTGTCTCTATTTAGGTGTCTGTCTCCTCAGGTGTCTGTCTGTCTCTTTTCTCAGTCTCTGTATGATGAGAATTGAAATACAACAAACGAACTGCTTTATACCAATGCCTGCTTATCACTATGTAATGACAACTTCAGTAACGGTCTGAGACGTATGTGTACTGATAGATCTGGAGAGCCACATGTCTGCAGTGGGAGGGACAGACTCCATGTCCTTTATCTCCCTTCTGTCTGTGTCACCCTGCAGTGGGAGGGACAGACTCCATGTCCTACATCTCCCTTCTGTCTGTGTCACCCTGCCGTGGGAGGGACAGACTCCATGTCCTACATCTCCCTTCTGTCTGTGTCACCCTGCAGTGGGAGGGACAGACTCCATGTCCTATATCCCCCTTCTGTCTGTGTCACCCTGCAGTGGGAGGGACAGACTCCATGTCCTATATCTCCCTTCTGTCTGTGTCACCCTGCAGTGGGAGGGACAGACTCCATGTCCTATATCTCCCTTCTGCCTCTGTCACCATGCAGTGGGAGGGACAGACTCCATGTCCTATATCTCCCTTCTGTCTGTGTCACCCTGCAGTGGGAGGGACAGACTCCATGTCCTATATCTCCCTTCTGTCTGTGTCACCCTGCAGTGGGAGGGACAGACTCCATGTCCTATATCTCCCTTCTGTCTGTGTCACCCTGCAGTGGGAGGGACAGACTCCATGTCCTATATCTCCCTTCTGTCTGTGTCACCCTGCAGTGGGAGGGACAGACTCCATGTCCTATATCTCCCTTCTGTCTGTGTCACCCTGCAGTGGGACAGACAGACTCCATGTCCTATATCTCCCTTCTGTCTGTGTCACCCTGCAGTGGTACAGACAGACTCCATGTCCTATATCTCCCTTCTGTCTGTGTCACCCTGCAGGGGGAGGGACACACTCCAGGTCCTATATCTCCCTTCTGTCTGTGTCACCCTGCAGTGGGAGGGACAGACTCCATGCCATATAGATCCCATCTGTCTGTGTCACCCTGCAGTGGGACGGACAGACTCCATGTCCTATATCTCCCTTCTGTGTGTGTCACCCTGCAGTGGGAGGGATAGACTCCATGTCCTATATCTCCCTTCTGCCTGTGTCACCCTGCAGTGGGAGGGACAGACTCCATGTCCTATATCTCCCTTCTGCCTGTGTCACCCTGCAGTGGGAGGGACAGACTCCATGTCCTATATCTCCCTTCTGTCTGTGTCACCCTGCAGTGGGACGGACAGACTCCATGTCCTATATCTCCCTTCTGTCTGTGTCACCCTGCAGTGGGACGGAGAGACTCCATGTCCTATGTCTCCCTTCTGCCTGTGTCACCCTGCAGTGGGAGGGACAGACTCCATGTCCTATATCCCCCTCCTGTCTGTCACCCTGCAGTGGGAGGGACAGACTCCATGTCATATATCTCCCTTCTGTCTGTGTCACCTTGCAGTGGGAGGGACAGACTCCATGTCCTATAACTTCCTTCTGTCTGTGTCACCCTGCAGTGGGAGGGACAGACTCCGTGTCTTATATCTCCCTTCTGTCTGTGTCACCCTGCAGTGGGAAGGACAGACTCCATGCCTTAAACTGCCTTCTGTCTGTGTCACCCTGCAATGGGAGGGACAGACTCCATGTCCTATATCTCCCTTCTGTCTGTGTCACCCTGCAGTGGGAGGGACAGACTCCATGTCCTATATCTCCCTTCTGTCTGTGTCACCCTGCAGTGGGAGGGACAGACTCCATGTCCTATATCTCCCTTCTGTCTCTGTCACCCTGCAGTGGGACAGACAGACTCCATGTCCTATATCTCCCTTCTGTCTGTGTCACCCTGCAGTGGTACAGACAGACTCCATGTCCTATATCTCCCTTCTGTCTGTGTCACCCTGCAGTGGTACAGACAGACTCCATGTCCTATATCTCCCTTCTGTCTGTGTCACCCTGCAGGGGGAGGGACACACTCCAGGTCCTATATCTCCCTTCTGTCTGTGTCACCCTGCAGTGGGAGGGACAGACTCCATGCCATATAGATCCCATCTGTCTGTGTCACCCTGCAGTGGGACGGACAGACTCCATGTCCTATATCTCCCTTCTGTGTGTGTCACCCTGCAGTGGGAGGGATAGACTCCATGTCCTATATCTCCCTTCTGTGTGTGTCACCCTGCAGTGGGAGGGATAGACTCCATGTCCTATATCTCCCTTCTGCCTGTGTCACCCTGCAGTGGGAGGGACAGACTCCATGTCCTATATCTCCCTTCTGTCTGTGTCACCCTGCAGTGGGACGGACAGACTCCATGTCCTATATCTCCCTTCTGTCTGTGTCACCCTGCAGTGGGAGGGACAGACTCCATGTCCTATGTCTCCCTTCTGCCTGTGTCACCCTGCAGTGGGAGGGACAGACTCCATGTCCTATATCCCCCTCCTGTCTGTCACCCTGCAGTGGGAGGGACAGACTCCATGTCATATATCTCCCTTCTGTCTGTGTCACCTTGCAGTGGGAGGGACAGACTCCATGTCCTATAACTTCCTTCTGTCTGTGTCACCCTGCAGTGGGAGGGACAGACTCCGTGTCTTATATCTCCCTTCTGTCTGTGTCACCCTGCAGTGGGAAGGACAGACTCCATGCCTTAAACTGCCTTCTGTCTGTGTCACCCTGCAGTGGGAGGGACAGACTCCATGTCCTATATCTCCCTTCTGTCTGTTTCACCCTGCAGTGGGAGGAACAGACTCCATGTCCTATATCTCCCTTCTGTCTGTGTCACCCTGCAGTGGGAGGGACAGGCTCCATGTCTTATATTTTCCTTCTGTCTGTATCACCCTGCACAAGGAGGAACAAACTCCATGTCCTATAGCTTCCTTCTGTCTGTGTCACCCTGCAGTGGGAGGGACAGACTCCATGTCCTATAGTTCCCTTCTGTCTGTGTCACCCTGCAGTGGGAGGGACAGACTCCGTATCCTATATCTCCCTTCTGTCTGTCACCCTGAAATGGGAGGGGCAGACTCCATGTCCTATATCTCCCTTCTGTCTGTGTCACCCTGCAGTGGGAGAGACAGACTCCATACCTTATAGCTCCCTTCTGTCTGTGTCACCCTGCAGTGGGAGGGACAGACATCCATGTCCTATATCTCCCTTCTGTCTGTGTCACCCTGCAGTGGGAGGGACAGACTCCATGCCATATAGCTCCCTTCTGTCTGTGTCACCCTGCAGTGGGAGGGACAGACTCCATGTCCTATAGCTCCCTTCTGTCTGTGTCACCCTGCAGTGGGAGGGACAGACTCCATGTCCTATATCTCCCTTCTGTGTGTGTCACCCTGCAGTGGGAGGGACAGACTTCATGTCCTATAGCTCCCTTCTGTCTGTGTCACCCTGCAGTGGGAGGGACAGACTCCATGTCCTATATCTCCCTTCTGTCTGTGTCACCCTGCAGTGGGAAGGACAGACTCCATGTCCTATATCTCTCTTCTGTCTGTGTCACCCTGTAGTGGGAGAGACAGACTCCTTGTCCTATAGCCCCCTTCTGTCTGTGTCACCCTGCAGTGGGAGGGACAGACATCCATGTCCTATATCTCCCTTCTGTCTGTGTCACCCTGCAGTGGGAGGGACAGACTCCATGCCATATAGCTCCCTTCTGTCTGTGTCACCCTGCAGTGGGAGGGACAGACTCCATGTCCTATAGCTCCCTTCTGTCTGTGTCACCCTGCAGTGGGAGGGACAGACTCCATGTCCTATATCTCCCTTCTGTGTGTGTCACCCTGCAGTGGGAGGGACAGACTTCATGTCCTATAGCTCCCTTCTGTCTGTGTCACCCTGCAGTGGGAGGGACAGACTCCATGTCCTATATCTCCCTTCTGTCTGTGTCACCCTGCAGTGGGAAGGACAGACTCCATGTCCTATATCTCTCTTCTGTCTGTGTCACCCTGTAGTGGGAGAGACAGACTCCTTGTCCTATAGCCCCCTTCTGTCTGTGTCACCCTGCAGTGGGAGGGACAGACTCCATGTCCTATATCTCCCTTCTGTCTGTGTCACCCTGCAGTGGGAGGGACAGACTCCATGTCCTATAGCCGCCTTCTGTCTGTGTCACCCTGCAGTGGGAGGGACAGACTCCATGTCCTATATCTCCCTTCTGTCTGTGTCACCCTGCAGTGGGAGGGACAGACTCCATGTCCTATATCTTCCTTCTGTCTGTGTCACCCTGCAGTGGGAGGGACAGACTCCATGTCCTATATCTCCCTTCTGTCTGTGTCACCCTGCAGTGTGAGGGACAGACTCCATGTCCTATATCTCCCTTCTGTCTGTATCACCCTGCAGTGGGACAAACAGACTCCTTGTCCTATATCCCCCTTCTGTCTGTGTCACCCTGCAGTGGGAGGGACAGACTCCATGTCCTATATCTCCCTTCTGTCTGTGTCACCCTGCAGTGGGAGGGACAGACTTTCATGTCCTATATCTTCCTTCTGTCTGTGTCACCCTGCAGTGGGAGGGACAGACTCCATGCCATATAGCTCCCTTCTGTCTGTGTCACCCTGCAGTGGGAGGGACAGACTCCATATCCTATATCTCCCTTCTGTGTGTGTCACCCTGCAGTGGGAGGGACAGACTCCATGTCCTTTAGCTCCCTTCTGTTTGTGTCACCCTGCAGTGGGAGGGGTAGACTCCATGTCCTATATCTCCCTTCTGTCTGTGTCACCCTGCAGTAGGAGGAACAGACTCCATGTCCTATATCTCCCTTCTGACTGTGTCACCCTGTAGTGGGAGGGACAGACTCCTTGTCCTATATCTCCCTTCTGTCTGTGTCACCCTGTAGTGGGAGGGACAGACTCCATGTCCTATATCTCCCTTCTGTCTGTGTCACCCTGTAGTGGGAGGGACAGACTCCATGTCCTATTTCCCCCTTCTGTCAGTGTCACCCTGCAGTGGGAGGGACAGACTCCATGTCCTATAGCTCCCTTCTGTCTGTGTCACCCTGCAGTGGGAGGGACAGACTCCATGTCCTATAGCTCCCTTCTGTCTGTGTCACCCTGCAGTAGGAAGGACAGACTCCTTGTCCTATATCGCCCATCTATCTGTGTCACCCTGCAGGGGGAGGGACAGACTCCAGGTCCTATATCTCCCTTCTGTCTGTGTTACCCTGCAGTGGGAGGGACAGACTCCATGTCCTATATCTCCCTCTGTCTGTGTCACCCTGCAGTGGGAGGGACAGACTCCATGTCCTATAGATCCATTCTGTCTGTGTCACCCTGCAGTGTGAGGGACAGACTCCATGTCCTATATCTCCCTTCTGTCTGTGTCACCCTGTAGTGGGAGGGACAGACTCCATGTCCTATAGCAATTTCTTGTTTTTTTTGTCTCAGACTCTGTAAGGACGTAACTGATTCAGGTTTTTGTCTTTCTTGTGCCCTAGAATGCAGTGTGCCAGCCTCCTTCCTGACTTGGATTCTGATGGAGAGTTAGTTCGAGCTCAAGCTGTTTTCAAAGGAAACTTAAAGGGAAATATATCATTGGTGAGAATAGAATTATGTCTGTTATAGTTTGTATGGGAATGATCTACTGATGGTAATGTCTGAGTTAGGGATCATGTAACATTTAAAAATATCTGGGATCCCATTACAGATTAAATAAAACTAAAAATGTTAACAGAATTTAAAGCAGAGTATCATAGAGAAGGGACTTGGGGTGACCTGACAAACCAGACACTAGTCTAATCTACCGTATAATGTTTTCTAAGAATCCAGTTACAGTGGTTTAGCTATACAAACCTGTAAATATGTCTAGGTGAGAGGTCCTGGTGATGATCAGTAAGTACTGCGTACAAGAAGGGGAATGGTTCTGGTGATGATAAGGGTCAGTATATGAGTATTAGATGTAGGTGAGAGGTCCTGATGAAGAGGATCAGTACATGAGTATTAGATGTAGGTGAGAGGTCCTGGTGATGAAGAGGATCAGTACATGAGTATTAGATGTAGGTGAGAGGTCCTCTTGATGATGAGGATCAGTTAATGAGTATTAGATGTAGGTGAGAGGTCCTGCTGATGAAGAGGACCAGTACATGAGTATTAGATGTAGGTGAGAGGTCCTGGTGATGAAGAGGATCAGTACATGAGTATTAGATGTAGGTGAGAGGTCCTCTTGATGATGAGGATCAGTTAATGAGTATTAGATGTAGGTGAGAGGTCCTGCTGATGAAGAGGATCAGTATATGAGTATTAGATGTAGGTGAGAGGTCCTGCTGATGAAGAGGATCAGTACATGAGTATTAGATGTAGGTGAGAGGTCCTGCTGATGAAGAGGATAAGTACATGAGTAGAAGATGTAGGTGAGAGATTTTACTGATGAAGAGGTTCAGTATATGAGTTTTAAATGTAGGTGATAGATTTTACTGATGAAGAGGATCAGCACATGAGTATTAGATGTAGGTGAGAGGTCCTGCTGATGAAGAGGATCAGTACATGAGTAGAAGATGTAGGTGAGAGGTCCTGGTGATGATAAGGATAAATACATGAGTATTAGATGTAGGTGAGAGGTCCTGCTGATGAAGAGGACCAGTACATGAGTATTAGATGTAGGTGAGAGGTCCTGCTGATGAAGAGGATCAGTATATGAGTATTAGATGTAGGTGAGAGGTCCTGGTGATGATAAGGATAAATACATGAGTATTAGATGTAGGTGAGAGGTCCTGCTGATGAAGAGGACCAGTACATGAGTATTAGATGTAGGTGAGAGGTCCTGCTGATGAAGAGGATCAGTACATGAGTATTAGATGTAGGTGAGAGGTCCTCTTGATGATGAGGTCAGTATATGAGTATTAGATGTAGGTGAGAGGTCCTGCTGATGAAGAGGATAAGTACATGAGTATTAGATGTAGGTGAGAGGTCCTGCTGATGAATAGGGTCAGTATATGAGTATAAGATGTAAGTGAGAGGTCCTGTTGATGATGAGGATCAGTAAATGAGTATTATATGTAGGTGAGAGGTCCTGGTGATGAATAGGATCAGTACATGAGTATTAGATGTAAGTGAGAGATTTTACTGATGAAGAGGATCAGTACATGAGTATTAGATGTAGGTGAGAGATTTTACTGATGAAGAGGTTCAGCACATGAGTATTAGATGTAGGTGAGAGGTGCAGCTGATGAAGGGGATCAGTTAATGAGTATTAGATGTAGGTGAGAGGTCCTGCTGATGAAGAGGATCAGTTAATGAGTATTAGATGTACGTGAGAGGTCCTGCTGATGAAGAGGATAAGTACATGAGTAGAAGATGTAGGTGAGAGATTTTACTGATGAAGAGGATCAGTAAATGAGTATTATATGTAGGTGAGAGGTCCTGGTGATGAATAGGATCAGTACATGAGTATTAGATGTAGGTGAGAGATTTTACTGATGAAGAGGATCAGTATATGAGTATTAGATGTAGGTGAGAGGTCCTCTTGATGAAGAGGTTCAGCACATGAGTATTAGATGTAGGTGAGAGGTGCAGCTGATGAAGGGGATCAGTTAATGAGTATTAGATGTAGGTGAGAGGTCCTGCTGATGAAGAGGATCAGTTAATGAGTATTAGATGTACGTGAGAGGTCCTGCTGATGAAGAGGATAAGTACATGAGTAGAAGATGTAGGTGAGAGATTTTACTGATGAAGAGGTTCAGTATATGAGTTTTAAATGTAGGTGATAGATTTTACTGATGAAGAGGATCAGCACATGAGTATTAGATGTAGGTGAGAGGTCCTGCTGATGAAGAGGATCAGTACATGAGTAGAAGATGTAGGTGAGAGGTCCTGATGAAGAGGATCAGTACATAAGTAGAAGATGTAGGTGAGAGGTCCTGGTGATGAAGAGGGTCAGTATATGAGTATTAGATGTAGGTGAGAGGTCCTGATTAAGAGAATCAGTACATGAGTAGAAGATGTAGAGTAGAGGTCCTGCTGATGAAGAGGGTCAGTATATGAGTATTAGATGTAAGTGAGAGGTCCTGCTGATGAAGAGGATCAGTACATGAGTAGAAGATGTAGGTGAGAGGTCCTGATGAAGAGGATCAGTACATAAGTAGAAGATGTAGGTGAGAGGTCCTGATGAAGAGGATCAGTACATAAGTAGAAGATGTAGGTGAGAGGTCCTGATGAAGAGAATCAGTACATGAGTAGAAGATGTAGAGTAGAGGTCCTGCTGATGAAGAGGGTCAGTATATGAGTATTAGATGTAGGTGAGAGGTCCTGCTGATGAAGAGGGTCAGTACATGAGTAGAAGATCTAGGTGAGAGGTCCTGATGATGAAGAGGATCAGTACATGACTAGAAGATGTAGGTGAGAGGTCCTGGTGATGAGGATCAGTACATGAGTAGAAGATGTAGGTGAAAGGTCCTGCTGATGAAGAGGATCAGTACATGAGTAGAAGATGTAGGTGAGAGGTCCTGGTGATGATAAGGATTAATACATGAGTAGAAGATGTAGGTGAGAGGTCCTGCTGATGAAGAGGGTCAGTATATGAGTATTATATGTAGGTGAGAGGCCCTGCTGATGAAGAGGATCAGTACATGAGTATTAGATGTAGGTGAGAGGTCCTGGTGATGAGGATCAGTACACGAGTAGAAGATCTAGGTGAGAGGTCCTGCTGATGAAGAGGATCAGTACATGACTAGAAGATGTAGGTGAGAGGTCCTGGTGATGAGGATCAGTACATGAGTAGAAGATGTAGGTGAAAGGTCCTGCTGATGAAGAGGATCAGTACATGAGTAGAAGATGTAGGTGAGAGGTCCTGGTGATGATAAGGATTAATACATGAGTAGAAGATGTAGGTGAGAGGTCCTGCTGATGAAGAGGGTCAGTATATGAGTATTATATGTAGGTGAGAGGCCCTGCTGATGAAGAGGATCAGTACATGAGTATTAGATGTAGGTGAGAGGTCCTGGTGATGATAAGGATTAATGCATGAGTAGAAGATGTAGGTGAGAGGTCCTGGTGATGAAGAGGATCCGTACATGAGTATTAGATGTAGGTGAGAGGTCCTGGTGATGAAGAGGATCAGTATATGAGTATTAGATGTAGGTGAGAGGTCCTGGTGATGATAAGGATAAATACATGAGTAGAAGATGTAGGTGAGAGGTCCTGGTGATGAAGAGGATCAGTACATGAGTATTAGATGTAGGTGAGAGGTCCTGGTGATGATAAGGATTAATACATGAGTAGAAGAAGTAGTTGGGATGTCCTGGTGAGGATTAAATCCCTTTCATGTGGAGTAGACATTGATTAGCAGTGTTAGAATTGAAGGGGATCAGTATATTATAAATAGAGGTAGGTATGAGGTCCTGTGATGATACTGCAGATCAGCAAATTATTAAGACTAATGCTAGTGTGAAGGATCCTGTGATGATGAAAATTAGCAAACGATGATGAGTAGAGGGTGCGTCAGATGTTCTGTTGAGAATTAGGATCATTAAATGATGACAAATAGAAGTAGGTGACAGTGAGAGATCCAGGTGATAAACAAGGTCCATAAATAATAATGAGTATGTATCTGAGAAAGGTTTATAAACAATAAAGGATTGAGAATCATAACATACACGTTCTGTGAACAACAGTAAGTAACATGTCTACTCGTGGCCCGGGGAGAAGATTTGTGTGTTATGGGGGCCAAAATAAATCGTGCACTGAGGCCTTCCAATGATACTTATTCCACTGGTTACTACTGATGTGGGAAAATATTTCCAGAAAGTTCTGGGGATGATATTTCCAGATAATTGGAGATTATGCTAACGTAGTGTACAGATAATCTTAATTTTAGCAATGACAGGAGGCGAATATTTTGCTTTACTTCCTTTACTGAAACTTCAATAGCAGCACAGTAACTCACAAAGTAACCACCAATCAGAACAAAGGAACCAGTTAATATAAGCCTTGGTGTAGATAAGACACTCCTCTTTCTTTGCTGCTCCAACTAAGCTGCACAGGTCAGAGTGCTTCTTCCTTCTGTTATTATTTTCCTATTGCAAAGTTGTATTGGTGGAGGCTTGTATTGTACATTTCTAATCCTTGCCTCATGGGATTTATATTGGGGTTTTTTTCTTTCTAGTTTTATTTGGCCCTTAGCTGGGTTTCATTGGGTTTTACTCTGGCTCCACGTTTGGCCTGTTTGGAGTTTGTCCATTGTTTACTTGGATGTGCTTGGTTTGCCTCCTTGCTGCCCTGTCCCCCTGGAGTGGTTGTGAACTGTGGGGTGTTTTAACTGAGGCCTTTTTGTCTGCTATTGGTGTTCCGTGCGCCGCTTCTGTTGTAGGTGCGGCGCGGGTGTTCACCGCTGTTGGCCTGGCAGGGTTGCATGCTGACTCACCCACATTGCGAGTTTCAATCCCGGCAGTTGTGGTCCGCGGACCGTGTGTCTGTATCGGCAGCCATCTTGGATCTCGTCTACCGCAAGATTCTCAGGGGCCATATTGTTTAGTTTACCTCCGTGACCGGGTGGCTCTGGTCACGGTGGTTCCTACCGAGGCCTGGTGGGTTAGTGTTTCAGCTTTCTGGGCACTGTATGTTTTTCTCTTCCTTCACAGGTTTGGATTTTTTCCTTTCCTACTCACTTCAGAGTTCTGGCTACTCAGGGATTGGTTTCCCTTGTGTGGTAGGGTGAACCCCTACTGTTATTACACTGCTCTTCATGTTCAGGTTGTCTACATATGTGCAAATTTCACTGCTATTATTCCCCTGTTCTTTGTTTTATCACAATTACCTACATGTGTGCATAATATCACTGTTCTTACACTGGTCTATTTCCTTATCTTATTAATATCCCAGTGTCATATATTATCACTGTGTCTTGGGTGAGCCCCTGCTGTGCAACTGGGGTGAGCCCCCACATTCTGTAGGTTACCACATGCTGTGGATTTCTACTATTTTAGGGTGAGCCCCTAAGGTTGCTTTTGATTTAGGGTGAGACCCTCATTGGCTATTGTGGTTAGCCTGCCTTAGTGCACTCCTCTTTCCATGCATGCATGGGTTGCTGGAGGAATTGTCTAACCTCCGGGTGATCCCCTTTCTATATCCTGGTTTTCCAACGTTTCTACAGGATTTTTAGTGTCTGTGATAATAAATAGATTATTTCTAATGTTTAGAGTTGATGAGGGATCAACCGAGTCCAAGTAAATGACCAGGGGGGTGGAGAAAGGGTGGGGATAAATGTAGAAATAGGGAGGAATTCCTAGTAAATGAAGATGTAGATAAAAGGCATGTAGGGAGTGATATATGTAAAGACTTCAAAATTAATTGTATGCTAGCAAATGCAAGAAGTATGGTAGAACTAGAATTGCTGGTGGTTAATGACCAATTGGACATAATTGGTATAACAGAAACATGGTGGAATGATGCACATGACTGGACTGTAAATATAGAGGGCTATTCCCTGTTTAGAAGAGACAGAAATAATAGAAAAGGGGGAGGTGTGTGCTTATATTTGAAACCAGAGTTAAATCCAGTTTTGAGAGGTGATATTAGTGAGAAAACTGGCCAAAATGTGGAGACCATGTGGGTAGAAATTGAGAATAAATATGGTGTAAAAGGTAAAAAAAAGGTGTTGGTGGGCATATGCTACAAACCACCAAATATCGATGACAATGTTGAGGCCCAACTGCTTTTGCAAATGAGGAAAGCTGCCCAGTTTGGGCATACTATAATTATGGGAGATTTTAATTATCCAGATATCAACTGGAAAAATGAGACCCGTCAGAAAGCTAAGGGAGGCAGGTTTTTTAACACACTTCGGGAAAGCTACATGTCACAAATGGTGGAAGTGCCGACAAGAAATAACAATGTATTGGACCTAGTGATAACGAATAACACAGAAATGGTATCCAATATTAAGGTAAGAGAACATTTGGGAAACAGTGATCACAACATGGTTACATTTGAGATCAGTCTGGCAAAGCAAAAATGTATAGGTTCGACCAAAACTCTTAATTTTAAAAAAGCTAACTTCAAATTGTTAAGGGCTTCAGTGCAACACATAGACTGGGATACATTATTTAAAGACAAAAATACTGAGGATAAATGGTCAGAATTCAGATTTAGGTTGCGGAAATGTACCCAACAGTATATACCAATGGGGAACAAATGCAAAAGAAGTAAGTCACAGCCAATGTGGTTAACTGCACATTTAAAGAAGGAAATGGCAAGGGAAAAAAACGCATTCAAATTATTTAAGTCTGAAGGAACTGAACAATCTTTCTTAAAATACAGGGAGTGCAACAAAGATTGCAAAAAGGCAATTAGGGTAGCAAAAATAGAAAATGAAACTCGAATTGCAAGGGAAAGCAAGACTAATCCAAAAAAGTTTTTCAAATATATAAATAGCAAAAATCTTAAGAGGGAGTGCATTGGACCATTCAAAAATGAGATGGGTGAGTTGGTTAGTGAGGATAAGGAAAAGGCCGATGTTTTAAACACTTTCTTTGCATCAGTATATACAAGGGAGCAAGGAATGGTAGAAGAGCCTCCGTAAGTAACAAATAAAGCAATACAATTATCAAATATGGGGTTAACTCAAGAAGATGTCATAGGTAGACTGAACAAAATTAAGACCGACAAAGCACCGGGTCCTGATGGTATACATCCAAGGGTTCTTCAGGAACTCAGTGAAGTGTTAGCAAAACCCCTATATTTACTCTTTAAAGAGTCTATCACCATAGGCTCAGTGCCACAGGATTGGCAAAGAGCTAACATAGTGCCTCTATTTAAGAAGGGAACTAAAACAGAACCTGGAAATTATAGACCAGTGAGTTTGACCTCTGTAGTGGGAAAACTGCTAGAAGGGATAATAAGGGACTATATTCAGGATTACAACACAAAAAATTAGATCATTAGCAGGAATCAACATGGTTTTATGAAGAATAGATCATGCCAAACTAAGCTTTTCAGCTTCTATAAGAAAGTAAGCAGCAACCTTGATAATGGCAAGGCAGTTGATGTAATATATCTAGACTTTGCAAAGGCATTTGATACAGTGCCACACAGAAGAGTGGGGTATAAGGTCAGAGGTCCTGTCTATGAGTCATTGAGAGGTCCTAATGATGATACAGTTGGTAAGTCAGAGGTCCTGTCTATAAGTTGTTGGGAGGTCCTAATGATAATACTGTTGGTAAGTCAGTGGTCTTGTGTTTGAGTCATTGGGACGTCCTAATGATGATACGGTTGGTAAGTCAGTGGTCCTGTCTATGAGTCATTGGGAGGTCCTAATGATGATACGGTTGGTAAGTCAGTGATCTTGTCTATGAGTAATTGGGAGGTCCTGATGATGATACGGTTGGTAAGTCAGTGGTCTTGTGTTTGAGTCATTGGGAGGTGATAATGATGATACGGTTGGTAAGTCAGTTGTCTTGACTTTGAGTCATTGGTAGGTCTAATGATGATACGGTTGGTAAGTCAGAGGTCTTGTCTGTGAGTCATTGGGAGGTCCTAATGATGATACTGTTGGTAAGTCAGTGGTCTTGTCTTTGAGTCATTGGGACCTCCTAATGATGATACAGTTGGTAAGTCAGTGGTTCTGTCTATGAGTCATTGGGAGGTGATAATAATGATATGGTTGGTAAGTCAGTTGTCTTGACTTTGAGTCATTGGGAGGTCTAATGATGATATGGTTGGTAAGTCAGAGATCCTGTCTATGAGTCATTGGGAGGTCCTAATGATGATACGGTTGGTAAGTCAGTGGTCTTGTCTTTGAGTAGTTGGGAGGTGATAATGATGATACGGTTAGTAAGTCAGTGGTCTTGTCTTTGAGTCATTGGGAGGTCTAATGATGATATGGTTGGTAAGTCAGAGGTCCTGTCTATGAGTCATTGGGAGGTCCTAATGATGATACGGTTGGTAAGTCAGAGGTCCTGTCTATGAGACATTGGGAGGTGATAATGATGATACGGTTAGTAAGTCAGTGGTCTTGTCTTTGAGCCATTGGGAGGTCCAAATGATGATACGATTGGTAAGTCAGAGGTCCTAGCAATGAGAAGAGAGGGTATAATGTCCTGGTGATGCTGTTGAGGTGTATGCAAGAGGTTGTGGCCCTTACATGGGAGCATGGGTGGTAAGTCCATGTGAAGACAAAGAATGGTAAATTAAAGGGATAGTAACACTTAAAATGTAAAAAATATATAATGCGGGGTTTATCCTCCTGAGTAAAACAAGGGAACTCCCACTGCTGAAAGGTGTTTTAGTCAAATGTTATTGTGGATCAGATTAGATATTTCTTAGGTGCAGTATCTCAATGGTCTGACATTTTACAGTGGCGCTGTTGCTACACCAACTGTCCAGAGATGTCCATAGGATGGTGTAGCAACAGCACCACTGTAACATTTCAGGTCACTGAGATATTGCACCTAAAAAAATCAGGTTTGAGCAGCAATAACTTAAATAAAACACATCTCAGAAGTGGAAGTACCCTTGTTTTACTCGGGGGGGATAAACCCTACTGTATATATGATTTACATATTAAGTGTTACTATCCCGTAATGACGGGCAGAAACATTAATGGGACCTAGAGACAATGATGGGGGGGGGTAGGAGATGTCTGGGTTGGCAGTAAAATGAGCTGTTGCAGTAATTATAGTCTTATGGGCTTATTCATCAAGCTAAAAAGGTTCAGTTCTGGGCCAAACCAACTATACTATAGGGGTGGACTGAAACTTCTGCACATTTTGGACATCAATGCATTGAAGACCTCTCTAACATTTAAATCAATGGGAATCCCCCCCGCCCATGGTGATGTTGGATTGCTCCAGACCTAGATATCCGTGACGTGATGACACAGCCCCATATTCACTGATTTCAGATGCAGATTGTGTATCCCGATGGAGGGTCCAGTGACACCATCATCTTGGTGGATCTTCAGACACCCTCAGCCGCCTCCAGTCAGGTATTGTACGTTTCATTTACATCTCACCAACCGGAGTACTTGGCACTTTACAGTTTACATTTGCTATAGAAGGGGTACAGTAAGTGCGGTGATTATGTCCTTATAAAGACGATCATAAGGGGAACAACAGGTGAGTATACATTAGGATGAAAGGTCCCTGCCCCGTAGAGCTTACAATCTAAGTAGAGTAGTAGGTACAGTAAAATCTTCTGGGGCAGACAAGCAATATTCCTGTTAAATAAACAGCTTTTGAGAAATTAACCTTCCTGTGTTGATGGCACAGTCTGGCACTTTATACTAATTCCCTGCACAGTATGATAGTTATGCTCCAGACAGATCTTACACCTCGCTATGGTGTTAGACACCGCCCCCCCTCCCCCCGTGTGTGGACTCTGCCAAGATCCATTCATATCACAGTGTGTGGACTAGATCCATTCATATCACAGTGTGTGGACTAGATCCATTCATATCACAGTATGTGGACTAGATCCATTCATATCACAGTGTGTGGACTAGATCCATTCATATCACAGTGTGTGGACTAGATCCATTCATATCACAGTGTGTGTGGACTAGATCCATTCATATCACAGTGTATGTGGACTAGATCCATTCATATCACAGTGTGTGGACTAGATCCATTCATATCACAGTGTGTGGACTCTGCCTAGATCCATTCATATCACAGTGTGTGGACTCTGCCTAGATCCATTCATATCACTGTGTGTGGACTAGATCCATTCATATCACAGTGTGTGGACTAGATCCATTCATATCACAGTGTGTGGTCTAGATCCATTCATATCACAGTGTGTGGACTAGATCCATTCATATCACAGTGTGTGGGTTCTGCCAAGATCCATTCATATCACAGCGTGTGGGTTCTGCCAAGATCCATTCATATCACAGTGTGTGGACTAGATCCATTCATATCACAGTGTGTGGACTAGATACATTCATATCACAGTATGTGGACTCTGCCTAGATCCATTCATATCACAGTGTGTGGACTCTGCCTAGATCCATTCATATCACTGTGTGTGGACTCTGCCAAGATCCATTCATATCACAGTGTGTGGACTCTGCCAAGATCCATTCATATCACAGTGTGTGGACTAGATCCATTTATATCACAGTGTGTGGACTAGATCCATTCATATCACAGTGTGTGGACTCTGCCTAGATCCATTCATATCACAGTGTGTGGACTAGATTCATTCATTTCACAGTGTGTGGACTAGATCCATTCATATCACAGTGTGTGGACTAGATCCATTCATATCACAGTGTGTGGACTAGATCCATTCATATCACAGTGTGTGGACTAGATCCATTCATATCACAGTGTATGGACTCTACCAAGATCCATTCATATCACAGTGTGAGTACTAGATCCATTCATATCACAGTGTGTGGACTAGATCCATTCATATCACAGTGTATGGACTAGATCCATTCATATCACAGTGTATGGACTAGATCCATTCATATCACAGTGTGTGGACTAGATCCATTCATATCACAGTGTGTGGACTAGATCCATTCATATCACAGTGTGTGGACTAGATCCATTCATATCACAGTATGTCGACTAGATCCATTCATATCACAGTGTGTGGACTAGATCCATTCATATCACAGTGTGAGTATTAGATCCATTCATATCACAGTGTGTGTGGACTAGATCCATTCATATCACAGTGTGTGTGGACCATTCATATCACAATGTGTGGACTCTGCCTAGATCCATTCATATCACAGTGTGTGGTCTCTGCCTAGATCCATTCATATCACAGTGTGTGGACTAGATCCATTCATATCACAGTGTGTGGACTCTGCCTAGATCCATTCATATCACAGTATGTGGACTAGGTCCATTCATATCACAATGTGTGGACTAGGTCCATTCATATCACAGTGTGTGGACTCTGCCTAGATCCATTCATATCACAGTATGTGGACTAGGTCCATTCATATCACAATGTGTGGACTAGATCCATTCATATCACAGTGTGTGGACTCTGCCTAGATCCATTCATATCACAGTGTGTGGACTAGATCCAATCATATCACAATGTGCAGACTCTGTCTAGATCCATTCATATCACAGTGTGCAGACTCTGCCTAGATCCATTCATATCACAGTGTGTAGACTCTGCCTAGATCCATTCATATCACAGTGTGTGGACTAGATCCATTCATATCACAGTTTGCAGACTCAGCCTAGATCAATTAATATCACAGTGTGTGCACTCTGCCTAGATCCATTCATATTACAGTGTGTGGACTAGACCCATTCATATTCACAGTGTGTGGATTAGATCCATTCATATCACAGTGTGTGGACTCTGCCTAGATTCATTCATATCACAGTGTGCAGACTCTGTCTAGATCCATTCATATCACAGTGTGTAGACTCTGCCTAGATCCATTCATATCACAGTGTGTGGACTAGATCCATTCATATCACAGTGTGTGGACTAGATCCATTCATATCACAGTTTGCAGACTCAGCCTAGATCAATTAATATCACAGTGTGTGCACTCTGCCTAGATCCATTCATATTACAGTGTGTGGACTAGACCCATTCATATTCACAGTGTATGGATTAGATTCATTCATATCACAGTGTGTGGACTCTGCCAAGATCCATTCATATCACAGTGTGTGGACTCTGCCAAGATCCATTCATATCACAGTGTGTGTACTAGATCCATTCATATCACAGTGTGTGGACTAGATCCATTCATATCACAGTGTGTGTACTAGATCCTTTCATATCACAGTGTGTGTACTAGATCCATTCATATCACAGTGTGTGTACTAGATCCATTCATATCACAGTGTGTGGACTAGATCCATTCATATCACAGTGTGTGTACTAGATCCTTTCATATCACAGTGTGTGTACTAGATCCATTCATATCACAGTGTGTGGACTAGATCCATTCATATCACAGTGTGTGGACTAGATTCATTCATATCACAGTGTGTGGACTAGACCCATTCATATCACAGTGTGTGGACTAGATCTATTCATATCACAGTGTGTGGACTCTGCCTAGACTCATTCATATCACAGTGAGTGGACTCTGCCTAGATCCATTCATATCACAGTGTGTGGACTAGATCCATTCATATCACAGTGTGTGGACTAGATCCATTCATACCACAGTGTGTGGACTCTGCCTAGATCCATTCATATCACAATGTGTGGACTCTGTCTAGATTTATTCATATCACAGTGTGTGGACTAGATCCATTCATATTACAGTGTGTGGACTCTGTCTAGATTTATTCATATCACAGTGTGTGGACTAGATCCATTCATATTACAGTGTGTGGACTCTGCCTAGATCCATTCATATCACAGTGTGTGGACTAGATCCATTCATATCACAGTGTGTGGACTCTGCCTAGATCCATTCATATCACAGTGTGTGGACTAGATCCATTCATATCACAGTGTGTGTACTAGATCCATTCATATCACAGTGTGTGGACTAGATCCATTCATATCACAGAGTAAGGACTCTGCCTAGATCCATTCATATCACAGTGTGTGGACTAGATCCATTCATATCACAGTGTGTGGACTCTGTCTAGATCCATTCATATCACAGTGTGTGGACTAGATCCATTCATATCACAGTGTGTGGACTAGATCCATTCATATCACAGTGTGTGGACTAGATCCATTCATATCACAATGTGTAGACTCTGCCTAGATCCATTCATATCACAGTGTGTGGACTAGATCCATTAATATCACAGTGTGTGGACTAGATCCATTCATATCACAATGTGTGGACTAGATCCATTCATATCACAGTGTGTGGACTCTGCCTAGATCCATTCATATCACAGAGTGTGGACTAGATCCATTCATATCACAGTGTGTGGACTAGATCCATTCATATCACAGTGTGTGAACTCTGTCTAGATCCATTCATATCACAGTGTGTGGACTAGATCCATTCATATCCCAGTATGTGGACTAGATCCATTCATATCACAGTGTATGTGGACTAGATCCATTCATATCACAGTGTGTGGACTAGATCCATTCATATCACAGTGTGTGGACTAGATCCATTCATATCACAGTGTGTGGACTCTGCCTAGATCCGTTCATACCACAGTGTGTGGACTAGGTCCATTCATATCACAGCGTGTGGACTAGATCCATTCATATCACAGTGTGTGGACTAGATCCATTCATATCACAGTGTGTGGACTCTGCCAAGATCCATTCATATCACAGTGTGTGGACTCAGCCAAGATCCATTCGTATCACAGTGTGTGGACTAGATCCATTCATATCATAGTGTGTGGACTAGATCCTTTCATATCACAGTGTGTGGACTAGATCCATTCATATCACAGTGTGTGGACTCTGCCTAGATCCATTCATATCACAGTGTGTGGACTAGATCCATTCATATCACAGTGTGTGGACTCTGTCTAGATCCATTCATATCACAGTGTGTGGACTAGATCCATTCATATCACAGTGTGTGGACTAGATCCATTCATATCACAGTGTGTGGACTAGATCCATTCACATCACAGTGTGTGGACTCTGCCAAGATCCATTCATATCACAGTGTGTGGACTCTGCCTAGATCCGTTCATATCACAGTGTGTGGACTAGATCCATTCATATCACAGTGTTTGGGCTATGCCTAGATCCATTCATATCACAGTGTGTGGACTAGATCCATTCATATCACAGTGTGTGGACTCTGCCTAGATCCATTCATATCACAGAGTGTGGACTAGATCCATTCATATCACAGTGTGTGGACTAGATCCATTCATATCACAGTGTGTGAACTCTGTCTAGATCCATTCATATCACAGTGTGTGGACTAGATCCATTAATATCACAGTGTGTGGACTAGATCCATTCATATCACAATGTGTGGACTAGATCCATTCATATCACAGTGTGTAGACTCTGCCTAGATCCATTCATATCACAGTGTGTGGACTAGATCCATTCATATCACAGTGTATGGACTAGATCCATTCATATCCCAGTATGTGGACTAGATCCATTCATATCACAGTGTATGTGGACTAGATCCATTCATATCACAGTGTGTGGACTAGATCCATTCATATCACAGTGTGTGGACTAGATCCATTCATATCACAGTGTGTGGACTCTGCCTAGATCCGTTCATATCACAGTGTGTGGACTAGGTCCATTCATATCACAGCGTGTGGACTAGATCCATTCATATCACAGTGTGTGGACTAGATCCATTCATATCACAGTGTGTGGACTCTGCCAAGATCCATTCATATCACAGTGTGTGGACTCAGCCAAGATCCATTCGTATCACAGTGTGTGGACTAGATCCATTCATATCATAGTGTGTGGACTAGATCCTTTCATATCACAGTGTGTGGACTAGATCCATTCATATCACAGTGTGTGGACTCTGCCTAGATCCATTCATATCACAGTGTGTGGACTAGATCCATTCATATCACAGTGTGTGGACTCTGTCTAGATCCATTCATATCACAGTGTGTGAACTCTGTCTAGATCCATTCATATCACAGTGTGTGGACTAGATCCATTCATATCACAGTGTGTGGACTAGATCCATTCATATCACAGTGTGTGGACTAGATCCATTCACATCACAGTGTGTGGACTCTGCCAAGATCCATTCATATCACAGTGTGTGGACTAGATCCATTCATATCACAGTGTGCGGACTAGACCCATTCATATCACAGTGTGTGGACTAGATCTATTCATATCACAGTGTGTGGACTCTGCCTAGACTCATTCATATCACAGTGAGTGGACTCTGCCTAGATCCATTCATATCACAGTGTGTGGACTAGATCCATTCATATCACAGTGTGTGGACTAGATCCATTCATATCACAGTGTGTGGACTCTGCCTAGATCCATTCATATCACAATGTGTGGACTCTGTCTAGATTTATTCATATCACAGTGTGTGGACTAGATCCATTCATATTACAGTGTGTGGACTCTGTCTAGATTTATTCATATCACAGTGTGTGGACTAGATCCATTCATATTACAGTGTGTGGACTCTGCCTAGATCCATTCATATCACAGTGTGTGGACTAGATCCATTCATATCACAGTGTGTGGACTCTGCCTAGATCCATTCATATCACAGTGTGTGGACTAGATCCATTCATATCACAGTGTGTGTACTAGATCCATTCATATCACAGTGTGTGGACTAGATCCATTCATATCACAGAGTAAGGACTCTGCCTAGATCCATTCATATCACAGTGTGTGGACTAGATCCATTCATATCACAGTGTGTGGACTCTGTCTAGATCCATTCATATCACAGTGTGTGGACTAGATCCATTCATATCACAGTGTGTGGACTAGATCCATTCATATCACAGTGTGTGGACTCTGCCTAGATCCATTCATATCACAATGTGTAGACTCTGCCTAGATCCATTCATATCACAGTGTGTGGACTAGATCCATTAATATCACAGTGTGTGGACTAGATCCATTCATATCACAATGTGTGGACTAGATCCATTCATATCACAGTGTGTAGACTCTGCCTAGATCCATTCATATCACAGTGTGTGGACTAGATCCATTCATATCACAGTGTATGGACTAGATCCATTCATATCCCAGTATGTGGACTAGATCAATTCATATCACAGTGTATGTGGACTAGATCCATTCATATCACAGTGTGTGGACTAGATCCATTCATATCACAGTGTGTGGACTAGATCCATTCATATCACAGTGTGTGGACTCTGCCTAGATCCGTTCATACCACAGTGTGTGGACTAGGTCCATTCATATCACAGCGTGTGGACTAGATCCATTCATATCACAGTGTGTGGACTAGATCCATTCATATCACAGTGTGTGGACTCTGCCAAGATCCATTCATATCACAGTGTGTGGACTCAGCCAAGATCCATTCGTATCACAGTGTGTGGACTAGATCCATTCATATCATAGTGTGTGGACTAGATCCTTTCATATCACAGTGTGTGGACTAGATCCATTCATATCACAGTGTGTGGACTCTGCCTAGATCCATTCATATCACAGTGTGTGGACTAGATCCATTCATATCACAGTGTGTGGACTCTGTCTAGATCCATTCATATCACAGTGTGTGGACTAGATCCATTCACATCACAGTGTGTGGACTCTGCCAAGATCCATTCATATCACAGTGTGTGGACTCTGCCTAGATCCGTTCATATCACAGTGTGTGGACTAGATCCATTCATATCACAGTGTTTGGGCTATGCCTAGATCCATTCATATCACAGTGTGTGGACTAGATCAATTCATATCACAGTGTGTGGACTCTGCCTAGATCCATTCATATCACAGAGTGTGGACTAGATCCATTCATATCACAGTGTGTGGACTAGATCCATTCATATCACAGTGTGTGAACTCTGTCTAGATCCATTCATATCACAGTGTGTGGACTAGATCCATTCATATCACAGTGTGTGGACTAGATCCATTCATATCACAGTGTGTGGACTAGATCCATTCACATCACAGTGTGTGGACTCTGCCAAGATCCATTCATATCACAGTGTGTGGACTAGATCCATTCATATCACAGTGTGTGGACTAGATCCATTCATATCACAGTGTGTGGACTAGATCCATTCATATCACAGTGTGTGGACTCTGCCTAGATCCATTCATATCACAATGTGTAGACTCTGCCTAGATCCATTCATATCACAGTGTGTGGACTAGATCCATTAATATCACAGTGTGTGGACTAGATCCATTCATATCACAATGTGTGGACTAGATCCATTCATATCACAGTGTGTAGACTCTGCCTAGATCCATTCATATCACAGTGTGTGGACTAGATCCATTCATATCACAGTGTATGGACTAGATCCATTCATATCCCAGTATGTGGACTAGATCCATTCATATCACAGTGTATGTGGACTAGATCCATTCATATCACAGTGTGTGGACTAGATCCATTCATATAACAGTGTGTGGACTAGATCCATTCATATCACAGTGTGTGGACTCTGCCTAGATCCGTTCATATCACAGTGTGTGGACTAGGTCCATTCATATCACAGCGTGTGGACTAGATCCATTCATATCACAGTGTGTGGACTAGATCCATTCATATCACAGTGTGTGGACTCTGCCAAGATCCATTCATATCACAGTGTGTGGACTCAGCCAAGATCCATTCGTATCACAGTGTGTGGACTAGATCCATTCATATCATAGTGTGTGGACTAGATCCTTTCATATCACAGTGTGTGGACTAGATCCATTCATATCACAGTGTGTGGACTCTGCCTAGATCCATTCATATCACAGTGTGTGGACTAGATCCATTCATATCACAGTGTGTGGACTCTGTCTAGATCCATTCATATCACAGTGTGTGAACTCTGTCTAGATCCATTCATATCACAGTGTGTGGACTAGATCCATTCATATCACAGTGTGTGGACTAGATCCATTCATATCACAGTGTGTGGACTAGATCCATTCACATCACAGTGTGTGGACTCTGCCAAGATCCATTCATATCACAGTGTGTGGACTAGATCCATTCATATCACAGTGTGCGGACTAGATCCATTCATATCGCAGTGTGTGGACTAGATCCATTCATATCACAGTGTGTGGACTAGATCCATTCATATCGCAGTGTGTGGACTAGATCCATTCATTTCACAGTGTGTGGACTAGATCCATTCATATCACAGTGTGTGGACTAGATTCATTCATATCACAGTGTGCGGACTAGATCCATTCATATCGCAGTGTGTGGACTAGATTCATTCATATCACAGTGTGCGGACTAGATCCATTCATATCGCAGTGTGTGGACTAGATCCATTCATATCACAGTATGTGGACTAGATTCATTCATATCACAGTGAGTGGACTAGACCCATTCATATCACAGTGTGTGGACTAGATCCATTCATATCACAGTGTGTGGACTTACTGGCCCAACACAGACATCCATTAGCATAAAGTGCCAGACTGTGCCACAAGTAAATAATGAGTAGTTAAAAAAAATAAAAAGATTTATATTACAAAAGAAATGTTGCACAATATATAAGCAGTTTTTACTTCTCATAAAAATAAAATAAACATATCTTAGGATGACAGGTCCACATTAATATCTGGGAGCCTGGTACTTGTGACTTTAAACACCAGGCCAAAAGCTCATAAAATGCTCCTATCAAGCAACAATATGTTTTATAGGGTGAGTAAGCTTTTCGTGTAAAAACATATATTAGGATGTTCCTGCCAAATAAAACAAGGATACCCCCACTGCCGACAAATGTGTCATTCCAACGTTATTTCAGTTGCTGTTTTCTAATGAGAAGAGTGCCATCTGGTGTTCAGAAGGTTCCCCTGCAGTTCATTGGGTGGGAGGGGGTCACCCACTGTAGTTCTCCACAGAATGTGATAGTAAAAGCTTCATGATGTTGGAACAGTTTTAATAGTAATAACATCTGAATGAAACATCTCCTATCTGTGGGAGTGTCCTTGTTTATTAACATGAAAAGCCCTATAACATTTATTTATATTATCAAACTTCCTGCGCATATAAACAGACCTTCGTGGTCCCAACCAACCTCTCCCCCAACTAACTGCTTATATTCTCCCCAGAATCCCAGGCTGCAGTGGTACATCCCCACAGAAGAGAATGGCGCACAGTGGTATGATCCATATGAAATAGCTAATCAGGTGAGACACAGAGCCCAGTACACAAATAAACGTCCGGCTTTAGACACTCCCCGAAATAAACCTGGACACGTCACTGCGCCACTTCATTGGGCCGGGAAGGAAAATGACCAATAAAAACTCACAAGAAACACTAATAACTGAACGGACAGCTTATTCACACGCTACTATAAACCACAACGTACCCTACTCTAGCCAGTAACTGTCATGTCCTCCCCCATGGACCTGACATCCTGCCAGTAACTGTCATGTCCTCCTCCATCGACCTGACATCCTTCAAGTAACTGTTATGTCCTCCTCCATGGACCTGACATCCTGCCAGTAACTGTCATGTCCTCCTCCATCGACCTGACATCCTGCCAGGAACTGATATGTCCTCCCCCAAGGACCTGACATCCTTCCAGTAACTGTCATGTCCTCCCCCATGGACCTGACATCCTACCAGTAACTGTCATGTTCTCCTCCATGGACCTGACATCCTGCCAGTAACAGTCATGTTCTCCTCCATGGACCTAACATCCTGCCAGTAACTGTCATGTCCTCCCCCATGGACCTGACATCCTGCCAGTAACTGTCATGTCCTCCCCCATGGACCTGACATCCTGCCAGTAACTGTTATGTCCTCCCCCATGGATCTGACATCCTGCCAGTAACTGTTATGTCCTCCCCCATGGACCTGACATCCTGCCAGTAACTGTCATATCCTCCTCCATGGACCTGACATCCTGCCAGTAACTGTCATGTCCTCCTCCATGGACCTGACATCCTACCAGTAACTGTCATGTCCTCCCCCATGGACCTGACATCCTGCCAGTAACTGTCATGTCCGCCTCCATGGACCTAACATCCTGCCAGTAACTGTCATGTCCTCCCCCATGGACCTGACATCCTGCCAGTAACTGTCATGTCCGCCTCCATGGACCTGACGTCCTGCCAGTAACTGTCATGTCCTCCTCCAAGGACCTGACATCCTTCCAGTAACTGTCATGTCCTCCCCCATGGACCTGATATCCTGGCAATAACTGTTATGTCCTCCTCCATGGACCTGACATCCTTCCACTAACTGTCATGTCCTCCCCCATGGACCTGACATCCTGGCAATAACTGATATGTCCTCCCCCATGGACCTGACATCCTGCCAGTAACTGTCATGTCCTCCCCCATGGACCTGACATCCTGCCAGTAACTGTCATGTCCTCCTCCATGGACCTGACATCCTGCCAGTAACTGTCATGTCTGCCTCCATGGACCTGACATCCTGCCAGTAACTGTCATGTCCGCCTCCATGGACCTGACATCCTGCCAGCAACTGTCATGTCCTCTCCCATGGACCTGACATCCTGCCAGTAACTGTCATGTCTGCCTCCATGGACCTGACATCCTGCCAGTAACGGTCATGTCCGCCTCCATGGAACTGTCATCCTGCCAGTAACTGTTATGTCCTCTTCCATGGACCTGACATCCTTCCAGTAACTGTCATGTCCTCCTTCATGGACCTGACATCCCACCAATAACTGTCATGTTCTCCTCCATGGACCTGACATCCTTCCAGTAACTGTCATGTCCTCCTCCATGGACCTGACATCCTGCCAGTAACTGTTATGTCCTCCTCCAAGGACCTGACATCCTTCCAGTAACTGTCATGTCCTCCCCCATGGACCTGACATCTTGCCAGTAAACTGTCATGTTCTCCTCCATGGATCGGACATCCTGCCAGTAACTGTCATGTCCTCCTCCATCGACCTGACATCATGCCAGTAACTGATATGTCCTCCCCCATGGACCTGAAATCCTGCCAGTAACTGTCATGTCCTCCTCCATCGACCTGACATCCTGCCAGTAACTGATATGTCCTCCCCCATGGACCTGACATCCTGCCAGTAACTGTCATGTCTTCCTCCATGGACCTGACATCTGGACTGATTGGAGATGTTATCCTTGGAAGAAAGGCACAAGAACATAATTCATAGGGGCCCTTAGGATTAGTACGGTAAATGGGGACTATGGTTATTGGGTACTACTTTTCCTTTAATTATAAGGTTGGCTTAAAATAGAAAGTTACAACAAGGCACTAATCATTCCTTGGTTAGAGTTTCAAAGGCTGTACCCCATGAATTATCACTAGGGCCGCTGATAATAATCAATGAATCGGGAACAGAGGACATGTATCAGTAATGTGCTTATTGGTAAAAAGGGGAAATTTTGTATTAGTTAAAAGAAATTATTTATTTTTATCATATTCCAGATGCACCTCGGGGTCCCTTGGCTTGTGCTTGCTGTTCTACAGTAATGCACACATTGTAGAAACAGGGGTACACCAAGGAGCGCTCAGGGTCTGACCCAAATCTCTGCCTCTCAGGGAGGAGAGCCATATTCCCAGGGTGAGAGAGTCCACTGTTAACCTACTATCTCATCTGCTTCAGTTAATTGCTTATTTATTATTTAAATTGGTGCTGAGCATACCAGGAAGCAGATAAGAAAAAGTCCTGTTGTCTTGTGTGTGTTCATATATCTTTATGTTGCTGGAGATTAATAGCTCCTTGTGGAATGATTGAAGCACCTCTCAATTACAGTAATCAGGGACATATCACAAAGAATCTATATTATGGGAACATTAAGGGTTAGTATTGAAAGGATCTCAGGGTCAGCTCGATTGGAACGTTCCCAGGCGCACACACATGACCAGGTTCACACATGACCAGGGACACACATGACTAGGTTCACACATGACCAGGGACCCACATGACCAGGTTCACACATGACCAGGGACACACATGACCAGGTTCACACATGACCAGGGACACACATGACCAGGTTCACACATGAGCCAAGGAACCTACATACTGACTGCCGGGTTCCTGAGAAAATTCACACAGTTTACAAAAGCAATACATTTAACCTTCTGTGTGCCAATGCAATGCACTGGTCTTCTCTCTGGCACTCAACCAGTTAAAACATAAAAAAAACTTTTGTATATTTTTCATAAAAAACAGGGTTACTCTAAAATCTTTGACTGTTTATCATGACACCACAGAGAACTTTTCCCTTCATATTTATTTTGAGTCAATGAAATAATATATGTAAATCTGACTAAACCCAAAATAGTGCCATCATTTACTTTAATCTCATTATTCTGAAAAAAGAGGATATTTCAAGATTTCCACAAAGCTCCCTTACAAAAATTTTATTTTGATTAAAATAATAAAATGGGGCCTGTGATTTAAATGTAATTTGTCCATAAAAACAACATCACAGTCCAAAGTTCTTAAGTCTCCTACCAGATATAGGAGTCCCATAGTCCTCCACCAAAGATAACATATGGACGGTTCCCAGATAGGAATAAAACTGTGTCATGCTGTACAGTGTATCCTTGGGCGCTTTTCTGCAACACTGCCCCTCGTGTGCTGGAAAGTTCTTGTGGGTAGACATTATATACGTAGGTCCAAGCCACAGATATGGCTGTTAAAAAGCTCCCTGTGAGATATCTCATTGATTCATCTCTAGTTTAAATGTGTGATTGGAATCAAACTTTCACAGTATTTAAAGAAACTTCCTTTTATTTAAAAGTCTAAAATCCTGCCATGCAAGTTAAATGACATAGTGTTCTATAATATCCTATAAAATAGGACAGTATCCAAACCATACTTCCCAGGTGTCCCTCTTTAGGAGATATTAGGGGATCCATACTTCTCAAGTGCTCTTCTTTAGAGGATATTAGGGGTTCATACCTCCTAAGTGATCCTCTTTAGGAGATATTAGGGGTCTGTACCTCACAAGTGTCCCTCTTTAGGAGATATTAGTGGTCCGTACCTCCCGAATGTCCCTCTGTAGGAGATATTAGGGGTCTGAACCTCCAAAGTGTCCCTCTTTAGGAAATATTAGGAGTCCATACCTCCCAAGTATCCCTCTTTAGGAAATATTAGGGGTCCGTACCTCCCAAGTGTCCTTCTTTAGGATATATTAGGGGTCTGTACCTCCCAAGTGTCCCTCTTTAGGCTATATTAGGGGTCTGTACCTCCCAAGTGTCCCTCTTTAGGAGATATTAGGGGTCTGTACCTCCCAAGTGTCCCTCTTTAGGATATATTAGGGGTCTGTACCTCCCAAGTGTCCCTCTTTAGGCTATATTAGGGGTCTGTACCTCCCAAGTGTCCCTCTTTAGGAGATATTAGGGGTCTGTACCTCCCAAGTGTCCCTCTTTAGGAGATATTAGGGTCTGTACCTCCCAAGTGTCCCTCTTTATAGGAGATATTAGGGATCCGTACCTCCCAAGTGTTCCTCTTTAGGAGATGTTAGGGGTCCGTACCCTCCAAGTGTCCCTCTTTAGGAGATGTTAGGGATCCATAGCCCCAAGTGTCCTTCTTTAGAAGATATTAGGGATCTCTACCTCCCAAGTGTCCCTCTTTAGGAGATATTAGGGGTCTGTACCTCCCAAGTGTCCCTCTTTAGGAGATATTAGGGTCTGTACCTCCCAAGTGTCCCTCTTTATGAGATATTAGGGATCCGTACCTCCCAAGTGTCCCTCTTTGGGAGATATTAGAGTCTGTACCTCCCAAGTGTCCCTCTTTATAGGAGATATTAGGGATCTGTACCCTCCAAGTGTCCCTCTTTAGAAGATGTTAGGGATCCATAGCCCCAAGTGTCCTTCTTTAGAAGATATTAGGGGTCTCTACCTCCCAAGTGTCCCTTTACAGGAGATATCAGGGGTCTGTACTTCCTAAGTGTTCCCTCTTTATAGGAGATATTAGGGGTGACCAATAGGATATTTATCAACAGGATATCAATATTTCATATCTATGATGTTTGCTGCAGCATATTTATAAAGTAGGGCCAGACATGCAGACAGCTATCTAGATAGTCACTCTCACCCTCTTTACCTTTTCCAGCTCTCATGTGCAGATTTATGCTTGTAAGGTGAAAATCATTATATCAAACCATAAATAAGGTTATAGTGAGCAAAACTCCCACCACCATACACTGCCATACAGGGTGCAATATCTACAGTATATAACACACCTGTATACATACTTCTACGTAGGAAGCAGATCAGAAAGCATGCGTCCATCAAGAAAACCAGTGCATCTAGGTCTCTATCACATTCCCAGAATTCCATGCAGCCACATGCAAATGAGAGCACAGAGTGTATCCTCATTGTACATTCCGATCACATATATAATATGGCTCCCTTAACGTATATTGTCTGTTTTAACCTCTTATACAGCAAACCAGGAGCTGGAAATGAAAGGAACATCCATTCCGACCTGAACCATATCAGTGTGGGGTTACTTGCCTTATGCTAGTAAATCTGGTAAAAGCCAGAATTCCAAATTACTAAGATTATAGTGAAGAGAATGGTGATAAAATCTCTCCACTGTACAAAATACCAATGTTCAATATATTTCCATGCACATTTATATGTTACAGACAGATGAGAAAGCCTTCATTCAACAGATAACCCAAAGCTTTCATCGTTTGTGTCACATTCAGGGGAGGGCTGGCCTGGGGGGCAAAGGGGCAATTGCCCCCTGTGCCAATCATATATCTGGGCTGGTGGGCCACTGACTCACTCAGTCTCCCACTTGATGCTATAAATGCAGCTACACTAGTGACATCACAGAGCTTAGAATTGATTTGGCACTACACAAACGGCACCACAGAGCTACAACCCAAATGTATCTACACTAGTAGCATAAACCATTTCCCTTGTAAGCTCTACGATATCATTACTGTAACTCCATTACAATTGTATGGTCTTAGATAATGCTAGTCAGCTCCATTTCAACTATAAGCTCTGTAGTATCACTAGTGTAGCCCCATTTTAATTGGAAGCTATGTGGTATCACTATTTTAGCTCAATTTCAGTTGTAAGCTATGTGGCAACACTAGTGTAGGTTCTCTGTAATTGTGGCTCCTTGGCAACACTTAGGCTTGAGGCGATGGGCTGAAATGATGGTAGAAATGGGCCACTTGATTGCACTTTCCCCCCAGGCCACAAGTTGCCAGCCCTCCCCTTGTCACATTCCCAGAATGCCATGCATGGACATGCAAATACACGCACTCAGCAAATCCGTGTCAAGACAGACTACTTAGTTAATGGCTTTCAGAGTTCACATCTGATATGGCAAAGCCCAGGTCAGAAATACAAAAGTCATCAAGTCTCCTGACATCCAGACGTGTCCACCCTGTAAATATTATCAGCACTGAGCCTGCTGACTGACAGAGAATAGGATTCTACTGAGCAAACACGTGTGTGGTGGGGTGTCTCAGCCATACAGACCACAGAACCAGTACCACGCATTTCTATGTACATTTACATGACTGAAATAGATCAGAAAAACGTCTTCATCAAGGCATCCCAATTAAACAGGTCTTAATTAGGATGTCTACACTGAATTCAGTCTTTCCCTGGAGACTCCAGTCAGATGATCGTGGAACCAAAATTCGGATGTACAGACCCACAAAAATTGACATGTGGTGACCTTTAATTTAATGATTGATAGATTCAAAAGTACACATAGATAAAATATAATATAGGTTTTATTTAATTCAGTAACTCACTCAAATACATCTGTTCTTCTCTCGCGATCTTTCTACCTTTCAGGGAGGACAGATGTCCGCTTGTGGCCCTCACAGTCCCCTTCACTGCGCAGTTGGAGACCTGACGGCCAAACATGGAGAAATGAGCGCAGGGATCAGGAAGCTGGTTACAGATACAAACCTACCGCTGACCAGTGACTTCTCAGGTAATATAATGAGGTTCAAATGGCCAAATACATCAAGAATATTTTCCCATCCACCACCATATGATTACACAGACATGGAGTCTGTCCCTCCCACTGCAGGGTGACACAGACAGAAGGGAACAATGGAACATGGACTCTGTTCCTCCCACTGCAGGGTGACACAGACAGAAGGGAGATATAGGACATGGAGTCTGTCCCTCCCACTGCAGGGTGACACAGACAGAAGGGAGATAAAGGACATGGAGTATGTCCCTCCCACTGCAGCGTGACACAGACAGAAGGGAGATATAGGACATGGAGTCTGTCCCTCCCACTGCAGGGTGACACAGGCAGAAGGGAACTATAGGACATGGAGTCTGTCCCTCCCACTGCAGGGTAACACAGACAGAAGGGAGATATAGGACATGGAGTCTGTCCCTCCCACTGCAGGGTGACACAGACAGAAGGGAGATATAGGACATACAGTCTGTCCCTCCCACTGCAGGGTGACACAGACAGAAGGGAACTATAGGACATGGAGTCTGTCCCTCCCACTGCAGGGTGAAACAGACATAAGGGAACTATAGGACATGGAGTCTGTCCCTCCCACGGCAGGGTGACACAGACAGAAGGGAGATATAGGACATGGAGTCTGTCCCTCCCACTGCAGGGTGACACAGACAGAAGGGAGATATAGGACATGGAGTCTGTCCCTCCCACTGCAGGGTGACACAGACAGAAGGGAGATATAGGACATGGAGTCTGTCCCTCCCACTGCAGGGTGACACAGACAGAAGGGAGATAAAGGACATGGAGTCTGTCCCTCCCACTGCAGGGTGACACAGACAGAAGGGAGATATAGGACATGGAGTCTGTCCCTCCCACTGCAGGGTGACAGACAGAAGGGAACTATAGGACATGGAGTCTGTCCCTCCCACTGCAGGGTGACACAGACAGAAGGGATCTATAGGACATGGAGTCTGTCCCTCCCACTGCAGGGTGACACAGACAGAAGGGATCTATAGGACATGGAGTCTGTCCCTCCCACTGCAGGGTGACACAGACAGAAGGGAGATATAGGACATAGAGTCTGTCTGTACCACTGCAGGGTAACACAGACAGAAGGGAGATATAGGACATGGAGTCTGTCCCTCCCACTGCAGGGTGACACAGACAGAAGGGAGATATAGGACATGGAGTCTGTCCCTCCCACTGCAGGGTGACACAGACAGAAGGGAACTATAGGACATGGAGTCTGTCCCTCCCACTGCAGGGTGACACAGACAGAAGGGAACTATAGGACATGGAGTCTGTCCCTCCCACTGCAGGGTAACACAGACAGAAGGGAACTATGGGACATGGACTCTGTCCCTCCCACTGCAGGGTAATACAGACAGAAGGGAACTATGGGACATGGACTCTGCCCCTCCCACTGCAGGATGACAGACAGAAGGGAGATATAGGACATGTAGTCTGTCCCTTCCACTGCAGGGTGACACAGACAGAAGGGAGATATAGGACATGGAGTCTGTCCCTTCCACTGCAGGGTGACACAGACAGAAGGGAGATATAGGACATGGAGTCTGTCCCTCCTACTGCAGGGTGACACAGACAGAAGGGAGATATAGGACATGGAGTCTGTCCCTCCCACTGCAGGGTGACACAGACAGAAGGGAGATATAGGACATAGAGTCTGTCCCTCCCACTGCAGGGTGACACAGACAGAAGGGAGATATAGGACATGGAGTCTGTCCCTCCCACTGCAGGGTGACAGACAGAAGGGAGATATAGGACATGGAGGCTGTCCCTCCCACTGCAGGGTGACACAGACAGAAGGGAGATATAGGACATAGAGTCTGTCCCTCCCACTGCAGGGTGACACAGTCAGAAGGGAGATATAGGACATGGAGTCTGTCCCTCCCTCTGCAGGGTGACACAGACAGAAGAGAGATATAGGACATGGAGTCTGTCCGTCCCACTGCAGGGTGACACAGACAGAAGGGAGATATAGGACATGGAGTCTGTCCCTCCCACTGCAGGGTGACACAGACAGAAGGGAGATATAGGACATGGAGTCTGTCCCTCCCACTGCAGGGTAACACAGACAGAAGGGAACTATAGGACATGCAGTCTGTCCCTCCCACTGCAGGGTGACACAGACAGAAGGGATCTATAGGACATGGAGTCTGTCCCTCCCACTGCAGGGTGACACAGACAGAAGGGAGATATAGGACATGGAGTCTGTCCCTCCCACTGCAGGGTGACACAAACAGAAGGGAACTATAGGACATGAAGTCTGTCACTCCCACTGCAGGGTGACACAGACAGAAGGGAACTATAGGACATGGAGTCTGTCCCT
Source organism: Rhinophrynus dorsalis (assembly GCA_037306005.1). Classification (NCBI taxonomy): domain Eukaryota; kingdom Metazoa; phylum Chordata; class Amphibia; order Anura; family Rhinophrynidae; genus Rhinophrynus; species Rhinophrynus dorsalis. Next base: position 4,590,229 of record CM074725.1, on the reverse strand, counting down.
CCCACTGCAGGGTAACACAGACAGAAGGGAACTATGGGACATGGAGTCTGTCCCTCCCACTGCAGGGTGACACAGACAGAAGGGAACTATAGGACATGGAGTCTGTCCCTCCCACTGCAGGGTAACACAGACAGAAGGGAACTATGGGACATGGACTCTGTCCCTCCCACTGCAGGGTAACACAGACAGAAGGGAACTATGGGACATGGACTCTGCCCCTCCCACTGCAGGGTGACAGACAGAAGGGAGATATAGGACATGTAGTCTGTCCCTTCCACTGCAGGGTGACACAGACAGAAGGGAGATATAGGACATGGACTCTGTCCCTCCCACTGCAGGGTAACACAGACAGAAGGGAACTATGGGACATGGACTCTGCCCCTCCCACTGCAGGGTGACAGACAGAAGGGAGATATAGGACATGGAGTCTGTCCCTCCCTCTGCAGGGTGACACAGACAGAAGGGAGATATAGGACATGGAGTCTGTCCCTCCCACTGCAGGGTGACACAGACAGAAGGGAACTATAGGACATGGAGTCTGTCCCTCCCACTGCAGGGTGACACAGACAGAAGGAGATATAGGACATGGAGTCTGTCTCTCCCACTGCAGGGTGACACAGACAGAAGGCGGCTATAGGACATGGAGTCTGTTCCTCCCACTGCAGGGTGACACAGACAGAAGGGAGATATAGGACATGGAATCTGTTCCTCCCACTGCAGGGTGACACAGACAGAAGGGAGATATAGGACATGGAGTCTGTTCCTCCCACTGCAGGGTGACACAGACAGAAGGGAGATATAGGACATGGAATCTGTTCCTCCCACTGCAGGGTGACACAGACAGAAGGGAGATATAGGACATGGAGTCTGTTCCTCCCACTGCAGGGTGATACAGACAGAAGGGAGATATAGGACATGGAGTCTGTCCCTCCCACTGCAGGGTGACACAGACAGAAGGGAGATATAGGACATGGAGTCTGTCCCTCCCACTGCAGGGTGACACAGACAGAAGAGAGATATAGGACATGGAGTCTGTTCCTCCCACTGCAGGGTGACAGACAGAAGGGAGATATAGGACATGGAGTCTGTTCCTCCCACTGCAGGGTGATACAGACAGAAGGGAGATATAGGACATGGAGTCTGTCCCTCCCACTGCAGGTGACACAGACAGAAGGGAGATATAGGACATGGAGTCTGTTCCTCCCACTGCAGGGTGACACAGACAGAAGGGAACTATAGGACATGGAGTCTGTCCCTCCCACTGCAGGGTGACACAGACAGAAGGGATCTATAGGACATGGAGTCTGTCCCTCCCACTGCAGGGTGACACAGACAGAAGGGAGATATAGGACATGGAGTCTGTCCCTCCCACTGCAGGGTGACACAAACAGAAGGGAACTATAGGACATGAAGTCTGTCACTCCCACTGCAGGGTGACACAGACAGAAGGGAACTATAGGACATGGAGTCTGTCCCTCCCACTGCAGGGTAACACAGACAGAAGGGAACTATGGGACATGGAGTCTGTCCCTCCCACTGCAGGGTGACACAGACAGAAGGGAACTATGGGACATGGACTCTGTCCCTCCCACTGCAGGGTAACACAGACAGAAGGGAACTATGGGACATGGACTCTGTCCCTCCCACTGCAGGGTAACACAGACAGAAGGGAACTATGGGACATGGACTCTGCCCCTCCCACTGCAGGGTGACAGACAGAAGGGAGATATAGGACATGTAGTCTGTCCCCTTCCACTGCAGGGTGACACAGACAGAAGGGAGATATAGGACATGGAGTCTGTCCCTCCCACTGCAGGGTGATACAGACAGAAGGGAGATATAGGACATGGAGTCTGTCCCTCCCACTGCAGGGTGACACAGACAGAAGGGAACTATAGGACATGGACTCTGTCCCTCCCACTGCAGGGTAACACAGACAGAAGGGAACTATGGGACATGGACTCTGCCCCTCCCACTGCAGGGTGACAGACAGAAGGGAGATATAGGACATGGAGTCTGTCCCTCCCTCTGCAGGGTGACACAGACAGAAGGGAGATATAGGACATGGAGTCTGTCCGTCCCACTGCAGGGTGACACAGACAGAAGGGAGATATAGGACATGGAGTCTGTCCCTCCCACTGCAGGGTGACACAGACAGAAGGAGATATAGGACATGGAGTCTGTCTCTCCACTGCAGGGTGATACAGACAGAAGGGAGATATAGGACATGGAATCTGTTCCTCCCACTGCAGGGTGACACAGACAGAAGGGAGATATAGGACATGGAGTCTGTTCCTCCCACTGCAGGGTGATACAGACAGAAGGGAGATATAGGACATGGAGTCTGTCCCTCCCACTGCAGGGTGACACAGACAGAAGGGAGATATAGGACATGGAGTCTGTCCCTCCCACTGCAGGGTGACACAGACAGAAGAGAGATATAGGACATGGAGTCTGTTCCTCCCACTGCAGGGTGACAGACAGAAGGAGATATAGGACATGGAGTCTGTTCCTCCCACTGCAGGGTGATACAGACAGAAGGGAGATATAGGACATGGAGTCTGTCCCTCCCACTGCAGGTGACACAGACAGAAGGGAGATATAGGACATGGAGTCTGTCCTCCCACTGCAGGGTGATACAGACAGAAGGGAGATATAGGACATGGAGTCTGTCCCTCCCACTGCAGGGTGACACAGACAGAAGGGAGATATAGGACATGGAGTCTGTCCCTCCCACTGCAGGGTGACACAGACAGAAGAGAGATATATGACATGGAGTCTGTCCCTCCACTGCAGGGTGACACAGACAGAAGGGAGATATAGGACATGGAGTCTGTCCCTCCCACTGCAGGGTGACACAGACAGAAGGGAGTTATAGGACATGGAGTCTGTCCCTCCCACTGCAGGGTGATACAGACAGAAGGGAAATATAGGACATGGAGTCTGTCCCTCCCACTGCAGGGTGACACAGACAGAAGGGAGATATAGGACATGGAGTCTGTCCCTCCCTCTGCAGGGTGACAGACAGAAGGGAGATATAGGACATGTAGTCTGTCCCTTCCACTGCAGGGTGACACAGACAGAAGGGAGATATAGGACATGGAGTCTGTCCCTCCCACTGCAGGGTGACACAGACAGAAGGGAACTATAGGACATGGACTCTGTCCCTCCCACTGCAGGGTAACACAGACAGAAGGGAACTATGGGACATGGACTTTGCCCCTCCCACTGCAGGGTGACAGACAGAAGGGAGATATAGGACATGTAGTCTGTCCCTTCCACTGCAGGGTGACACAGACAGAAGGGAGATATAGGACATGGAGTCTGTCCCTCCCACTGCAGGGTGACACAGACAGAAGGGAACTATAGGACATGGACTCTGTCCCTCCCACTGCAGGGTAACACAGACAGAAGGGAACTATGGGACATGGACTCTGCCCCTCCCACTGCAGGGTGACAGACAGAAGGGAGATATAGGACATGGAGTCTGTCCCTCCCTCTGCAGGGTGACACAGACAGAAGGGAGATATAGGACATGGAGTCTGTCCCTCCCACTGCAGGGTGACACAGACAGAAGGGAACTATAGGACATGGAGTCTGTCCCTCCCACTGCAGGGTGACACAGACAGAAGGAGATATAGGACATGGAGTATGTCTCTCCCACTGCAGGGTGATACAGACAGAAGGGAGATATAGGACATGGAATCTGTTCCTCCCACTGCAGGGTGACACAGACAGAAGGGAGATATAGGACATGGAGTCTGTTCCTCCCACTGCAGGGTGATACAGACAGAAGGGAGATATAGGACATGGAGTCTGTCCCTCCCACTGCAGGGTGACACAGACAGAAGGGAGATATAGGACATGGAGTCTGTCCCTCCCACTGCAGGGTGACACAGACAGAAGAGAGATATAGGACATGGAGTCTGTTCCTCCCACTGCAGGGTGACAGACAGAAGGGAGATATAGGACATGGAGTCTGTTCCTCCCACTGCAGGGTGATACAGACAGAAGGGAGATATAGGACATGGAGTTTGTCCCTCCCACTGCAGGTGACACAGACAGAAGGGAGATATAGGACATGGAGTCTGTTCCTCCACTGCAGGGTGATACAGACAGAAGGGAGATATAGGACATGGAGTCTGTCCCTCCCACTGCAGGGTGACACAGACAGAAGGGAGATATAGGACATGGAGTCTGTCCCTCCCACTGCAGGGTGACACAGACAGAAGGGAACTATAGGACATGGACTCTGTCCCTCCCACTGCAGGGTGACACAGACAGAAGGGAACTATGGGACATGGACTCTGCCCCTCCCACTGCAGGGTGACAGACAGAAGGGAGATATAGGACATGGAGTCTGTCCCTCCCTCTGCAGGGTGACACAGACAGAAGGGAGATATAGGACATGGAGTCTGTCCGTCCCACTGCAGGGTGACACAGACAGAAGGGAGATATAGGACATGGAGTCTGTCCCTCCACTGCAGGGTGACACAGACAGAAGGAGATATAGGACATGGAGTCTGTCTCTCCCACTGCAGGGTGATACAGACAGAAGGGAGATATAGGACATGGAATCTGTTCCTCCCACTGCAGGGTGACACAGACAGAAGGGAGATATAGGACATGGAGTCTGTCCCTCCCACTGCAGGGTAACACAGACAGAAGGGAACTATAGGACATGCAGTCTGTCCCTCCCACTGCAGGGTGACACAGACAGAAGGGATCTATAGGACATGGAGTCTGTCCGTCCCACTGCAGGGTGACACAGACAGAAGGGAGATATAGGACATGGAGTCTGTTCCTCCCACTGCAGGGTGATACAGACAGAAGGGAGATATAGGACATGGAGTCTGTCCCTCCCACTGCAGGGTGATACAGACAGAAGGGAGATATAGGACATGGAATCTGTTCCTCCCACTGCAGGGTGACACAGACAGAAGGGAGATATAGGACATGGAGTCTGTTCCTCCCACTGCAGGGTGATACAGACAGAAGGGAGATATAGGACATGGAGTCTGTCCCTCCCACTGCAGGGTGACACAGACAGAAGGGAGATATAGGACATGGAGTCTGTCCCTCCCACTGCAGGGTGACACAGACAGAAGAGAGATATAGGACATGGAGTCTGTTCCTCCACTGCAGGGTGACAGACAGAAGGGAGATATAGGACATGGAGTCTGTTCCTCCCACTGCAGGGTGATACAGACAGAAGGGAGATATAGGACATGGAGTTTGTCCCTCCCACTGCAGGTGACACAGACAGAAGGGAGATATAGGACATGGAGTCTGTTCCTCCCACTGCAGGGTGATACAGACAGAAGGGAGATATAGGACATGGAGTCTGTCCCTCCCACTGCAGGGTGACACAGACAGAAGGGAGATATAGGACATGGAGTCTGTCCGTCCCACTGCAGGGTGACACAGACAGAAGGGAGATATAGGACATGGAGTCTGTTCCTCCCACTGCAGGGGTGATGGACAGACAGAAGGGAGATATAGGACATGGAGTCTGTCCCTCCCACTGCAGGGTGACACAGACAGAAGGGAGATATAGGAA
>CM074725.1:4516985-4584469 GCA_037306005.1 Rhinophrynus dorsalis | reverse complement strand
TACTGCAGGGTGACACAGACAGAAGGGACCTATAGGACATGGAGTCTGTCCCTCCCACTGCAGGGTGATACAGACAGAAGGGAGATATAGGACATGGAGTCTGACCCTCCCACTGCAGGGTGACACAGACAGAAGGGAATTATAGGACATGGAGTCTGTCCCTCCCACTACAGGGTGACACAGACAGAAGGGAGATATAGGACATGGAGTCTGTCCCTCCCACTGCAGGGTGACACAGACAGAAGGGAGATATAGGACATGGAGTCTGCCCCTCCCACTGCAGGGTGACACAGACAGAAGGGAACTATAGGACCAGTTAAGTTCCCTCACACTACAGGGTGACAAAGACATAAGGGGGCTATAGATACCAATATTTTTTGGGCTAGCACAAGTGCAAAATACATAAATGACTGTGGCCACTAGTGATCTCTATAATCCAGTAGGTGCTCAGGGACTACATAGATATACAAGCATAGAAACAAGAAGACCCACTCATGGGGCACACAATACCACAGCAATAAATAATAAGAACAAATCTTTATTTCTGTATCAAAAAGTTTATAATAAACAAAATATATAATAACAAAAGATGACTCTTTATAAAAACATTTAAAAAATACAAAAAGTCTGTAGGTTATACACATGCAGCCCAAAAATGTATATGTATGCCACTAGTAATTATATCGCCCAATGTGAATATATTGTAGTCAAACATACACCTGACAAGTAATAAATCTCATAAACAATATGGATACAATACAAAATATCCACTAAAGTGCTCCAGTGTCAAATATGTGATGTAAAATAACACCAAAGATGGGGCTCCCTCAAGATATATTAAACCTAGCACATCCCGATATCACAGCAATACCAATACTTATCAGGAGACACAATGAAAAAGGGCAACATGGAACTCAGACTGCGCACATCCCAATGCGTATCGCCCATCCGGGCTTCATCAGGGGATAGCGGTACATTGTGTGGCTTACTCCTTTATGTGCACCGGGAGCCAATCAAACCAAAGACAAGAATCACATGCGATAAAAACAAACTCAGGTACTGTCAGAGAGTGACTAGGAAATAACAACACTTGACAAGTACAGATAACATTTTAAATAAACTTTATTTTAAACACAATAGTGGCAGTAAAGAATAGTACACCCCCACGCGTCCAGTTAAGAACAGTACACAGTTTCTTCACCCTTCACTAGGCAAGTGTGGTAACTCTCGTCCGTATCCTAACTAGTAGGATACAGTAGGATGTAGGAGTAGGATGAGTACCGAGGCAACTTGAGCGAGTATCTCCAGAACTCTGGAGCAACACAGTAGCAACTAACTCCACCACCTTCTCGAGGCCAGGTGTGAGGACAATGCAAGACACTTCCTCATCCCTTCACTAGGAAGCTGTAGCAGTAACCGAACGGCCCTAGGTAACCTTCACAGCAGGATAAAGGGACAGTGCACGGCACCTCCCTAGTCACACCAAGCAGGTGACTCGTAGCACAACTATACCCTACCGCTAGGGTATACATATGCAAGGCAAAACAGAACTTAGTAGGCTAGGTGAGGCAACACTGGGACCAGACAGATCACTGGAGGTCAGTGACACTAACTAACCGACAAGCACTGCTAATGGGGTAGCGAGCGCGGTAAGGTAGGCCCAAACAACAAGGATACAGTAGCCGGCTGGGTAGCCGAGGCTAGGAATGGTAGCGGAACGCAACAGAGTGAGAGTGGTCAGACGTAGCTAGGATACAGAGCCGGATATAGTAGTCGGATGTAGCCAGGAGTCAGAGCCAGATCGGGTAGTCAGACGGAGCCAGAGTAATAGACAGGAACAGCAATCGACCAACTTAGCACTAAGCTCAGGAACACCACGAAAGGGCACAGGTAATAGGAGATGCTGAGGTTTAAAAGGCCTGGCAGATGGGCGGAGAGATGACATCACAGCCACAGTGACCTATAAGAACAGTGACTCGCATAGAGCAACAGCCAGGAAGTAACAATGTCGCTGTTACAACAATTACCCATTGGAAGCAATCACGGGCACCGTGATAGGTACGTGCATTGTTCAGATAAACAAATGGATACATCAAATTATCATGAAAAAACGCGAGATGATAGAGAGAACGCGAGACTATAGAAGAAATCCACACAGCACCAAGAAATCATAAGCCAATCAAAATTGGAGCAAAGCCACGTCCGGACTAAATGCACTAGACGTGTCGTAGCTCCTAAGCCTTCAGGAACAATGGCATCCCTCAGGAACAATGGTATCCCTCAGGAACAATGGCATCCCTCAGGAATAATGGTATCCCTCAGGAGCAATGGCATCCCTCAGAAACAATGGTATCCCTCAGGAACAATGGTATACCTCAGGAACAATGGTATCCCTCAGGAACAATGGTATACCTCAGGAACAATGGCATCCCTCAGGAACAATGGTATCCCTCAGGAGCAATGGTATACCTCAGGAGCAATGGCATCCCTCAGGAACAATGGTATCCCTCAGGAACAATGGTATACCTCAGGAACAATAGTATCCCTCAGGAACAATGGTATACCTCAGGAACAATGGTATCCCTCAGGAACAATGGCATCCCTCAGGAACAGTGGTATCCCTCAGGAGCAATGGCATCCCTCAGAAACAATGGTATCCCTCAGGAACAATGGTATACCTCAGGAACAATGGTATCCCTCAGGAACAATGGTATACCTCAGGAACAATGGCATCCCTCAGGAACAATGGTATCCCTCAGGAGCAATGGCATCCCTCAGGAGCAATGGCATCCCTCAGGAACAATGGTATCCCTCAGGAACAATGGTATCCCTCAGGAACAATAGTATCCCTCAGGAACAATGGTATACCTCAGGAACAATGGTATCCCTCAGGAACAATGGTATACCTCAGGAACAATGGCATCCCTCAGGAACAATGGTATCCCTCAGGAGCAATGGTATACCTCAGGAACAATGGCATCCCTCAGGAACAATGGTATCCCTCAGGAACAATGGTATCCCTCAGGAGCAATGGCATCCCTCAGGAACAATGGTATACCTCAGGAACAATGGTATACCTCAGGAACAATGGTATCCCTCAGGAACAATGGCATCCCTCAGGAACAATGGTATACCTCAGGAACAATGGTATCCCTCAGGAGCAATGGTAGCCCTCAGGAACAATGGCATCCCTCAAGAACAATGGTATCCCTCAGGAACAATGGTATACCTCAGGGGCAATGGCACCCCTCAGGAACAATGGTATCCCTCAGGAACAATGGTATACCTCAGGAACAATGGCATCCCTCAGGAACAATGGTATACCTCAGGAACAATGGCATCCCTCAGGAACAATGGTATCCCTCAGGAACAATGGCATCCCTCAGGAACAATGGCATCCCTCAGAAACAATGGTATACCTCAGGAACAATGGTATCCCTCAGGAACAATGATATCCCTCAGGAACAATGGTATACCTCAGGAACAATGGCATACCTCAGGAACAATGGAATCCCTCAGGAACAATGGCATCCCTCAGGAACAATGGTATCCCTCAGGAACAATGATATCCCTCAGGAACAATGGTATACCTCAGGAACAATGGCATACCTCAGGAACAATGGTATCCCTCAGGAACAATGGCATCCCTCAGGAACAATGGTATCCCTCAGGAACAATGGTATCCCTCAGGAGCAATGGCATCCCTCAGGAGCAATGGTATCCCTCAGGAACAATGGTATACCTCAGGAACAAAGGCATCCCTCAGGAACAATGGTATCCCTCAGGAACAATGGCATCCCTCAGGAACAATGGTATACCTCAGGAGCAATGGCATCCCTCAGGAACAATGGTATCCCTCAGGAGCAATGGCATCCCTCAGGAACAATGGTATACCTCAGGAACAATGGCATCCGTCAGGAACAATGGTATCCCTCAGGAACAGTGGCATCCCTCAGGAACAATGGTATCCCTCAGGAGCAATGGCATCCCTCAGGAACAATGGTATCCCTCAGGAACAATGGCATCCCTCAGGAACAATGGTATACCTCAGGAGCAATGGCATCCCTCAGGAACAATGGTATCCCTCAGGAGCAATGGCATCCCTCAGGAGCAATGGCATCCCTCAGGAACAATGGCATCCCTCAGGAACAATGGCATCCCTCAGGAACAATGGTATCCCTCAGGAACAATGGCATCCCTCAGGAACAATGGTATCCCTCAGGAGCAATGGCATTCCTCAGGAACAATGGTATCCCTCAGGAACAATGGCATCCCTCAGGAACAATGGTATCCCTCAGGAACAATGGTATACCTCAGGAGCAATGGCATCCCTCAGGAACAATGGTATCCCTCAGGAGCAATGGCATCCCTCAGGAGCAATGGTATCCCTCAGGAACAATGGTATACCTCAGGAACAATGGCGTCCCTCAGGAACAATGGTATCCCTCGGGAACAATGGCATCCCTCAGGAACAATGGTATACCTCAGGAACAATGGTATACCTCAGGAGCAATGGCATCCCTCAGGAACAATGGTATCCCTCAGGAACAATGGTATACCTCAGGAACAATGGCATCCCTCAGGAACGATGGCATCCCTCAGGAGCAATGGCATCCCTCAGGAGCAATGGCATCCCTCAGGAACAATGGTATCCCTCAGGAACAATGGTATCCCTCAGGAACAATGGTATACCTCAGGAGCAATGGCATCCCTCAGGAGCAATGGCATCCCTCAGGAACAATGGTATCCCTCAGGAACAATGGTATACCTCAGGAACAATAGTATCCCTCAGGAACAATGGCATCCCTCAGGAACGATGGCACAGAACCATAGAAAACATAATCGCACACTGTAAACTTGTATTTAATGTAATTGAATTGCAAAGCAACAAATTTGAGGAATATACCAAATACAGGAAAACATAGTATTAAAGCAGATATATGATACCAATGAAAACGCCGATATGCAAACTGAGATATACAGTAAGTAATACAGTTAAGAGCAGCAGAAGAATATAATAGAGGGACGAATCAAGATAAGTATATATTACTTCATGTCTGTTATAATTGCGTCGCACATTAATAGTTATGACGTTGCATTAATAAAAAGAAAGATGAAACAAATTTATAGTCTATACCAAAATCAAAGAAAATATCCCTAAGTAGGAGGAAGTGTGTGTGTATATATATATATATATATATATATATATATATATATATATATATATATCTATATATCTATAGATCTATAGATATATCTATATATCTATAGATCTATAGATATATATATATATATCTATATATATATGTATATGTATGTATGTATGTATGTATGTATATATCCCCAGAAACAGTATATACAAGCACAATACCTAAGCACATCATTTCAATGATTCATCAAAGGTAGACTGGCCCACCACACACAACACACAGGAAGAAAAACACACAAAAATGCACATACCTACATGGATACAAGTATACAATTGGCATTTACATAAGGAATCTTCTATATACTCACACACAATCAATACAGACGACAGTGATGTGAAAAATAACAAAATCCAATTGACGATGATCCACTTGTGATCTGTAGGATGCCAATTGCATGCAAGTCAGCATAGTAGATTTATGAAGAGGACCCTGTAAAGAGAGGAGAAAATCTGATAGTAAATAAGTTGCTTACTCAATAAAGCTGTTAAATAGTGATGAGCGAGCACCCCAATGCTCGGGTGTTCGGGTGCTCTGACCGAGCTCCCCCGGAGGCTCGAGTGCTCGGCCGAGCACCCGAGCCCCATTGAAGTCAATGGGAGGACTCGAGCATTACACCAGGCACCCCCTGCTCTGATGAGGGGAGGGTGCCTGGTCCATAGGAAAAGGGCAGAAAAGGATGGAAACACCACAGAAATGGTTCAGGGACAGCATAGGGAGGATGTCTGGATGCATCTTGGACTCCAACATCGCTGCTGGGAACGATCTTTCGCCCGTAGTACGCCATTTTTACAGACTGACCGTAAAACACACAAAAAGGAAAATAAAAACGACTTTAGGCGAAAAATTGTTACCAAACAGTATTTGCTGTATATTTACTTGTATATCATCTGCAAATTCTCCCAAAAATTTCCTCGATTTTTCTGAACTGAGGCCATGATTAAGAGGGAAACGTGCGCAGAGGCAAATTCTCCAAAAAATTTCCTAGATTTTTCTGAACTGAGGCCATGATTAAGAGGGAAACGTGCACAGAGGCAAATTCTCCCAAAAATTTCCTCGATTTTTCTGAACTGGGGCCATGATTAAGAGGGAAACGTGCGCTGAGCCGACCATCTAAAACATTATGGGTGAGGGTCTGCTGCGGAGCTGACCATCCTAAACATTATATGCGAAGGCCCGCTAGTGAGCTGACGCTATAAAACATTATATGAGAGGGCCCGCTAGAGAGCTGACCCAATAAAACATTATATGAGAAGGCCCGCTGGTGAGCTGACCTATATAAAAATTGTCAAACAGGGCCCGCTGGTGAGCTGGCCCTATATAAAAATTATATCACAGGGCCCGCTGGTGAGCTGGCCCTATATAAAAATTATATCACAGGGCATATGGAAGAGGAGGAGGAGGATGAGAAGATTAAGAGTCAACCATATACCCGTTTTTTCGGTGGAAGGGGTGAATGGGAATACAGAGTATTCCCATCATTGTAAATAACATATATAAAGTGAGTTGATGTTCCCCCGGGGCTTTTCTCCAGTGGAGTGGAGAAGTCAGGGGAAATCCAGGCCTTGTTCATTTTTATAAGTGTCAACCTATCAGCATTGTCGGTGGAAAGGCGGATACGCTTATCTGTTATGATGCCACCAGCAGCACTAAATACCCGCTCAGACAGAACGCTGGCAGCAGGGCAGGCCAGCACCTCCAAGGCGTAGAGTGCCAGTTCATACCACGTGTCCAGCTTGGACACCCAGTAGTTGTAAGGCACAGAGGGATCATTGAGGACGCTGACACGGTCTGCTACGTACTCCTTCACCATCTTCCAAAACTTTTCCCTCCTTGTGACACTAGGCTGCGCATCAGGGTGAGGGTGCTGGCGGGGTGTCATGAAGGTGTCCAACGCCTTGGAGAGTGTTGCCCTGCCTTTGTCGGAACTGCTGTGTGCTCCCCTTTTCTCCCCTTCTCGGTTGGCCAAGGTAGCACGTACTCTGCCGCCAGCGTTGTCAGATGGAAAATTTTGGAGCAATTTTTCAACAAGAACCTTCTGGTATTGCACCATTTTGCTTGTCCTCTCCACCGGAGGAATGAGAGATGAGAAATTCTCTTTGTAGCGGGGGTCCAGAAGGGTGAACACCCAGTAATCCGTGTTGTCTAAAATGCGTATAACGCGTGGGTCACGGGAAAGGCAGCCTAACATAAAGTCAGCCATGTGTGCCAGAGTACCAACAGGCAAGATTTCGCTGTCCTCACCAGGAGGATGACTCTCAATCTCCTCATCCTCTTCCTCCTCTTCTGCCCACCCACGCTGAAGAGATGGAACTAAAGTTCCATGGCTACCCTCTGTAGCGGAGGCAACCGTGTCTTCCTCCTCCTCCTCCTCCTCCGCCTCCTCCAATTGTCGCTGAGAAGACGAAGTGAGGGTGCTCTGGCTATCACCTTGTGTAAGCTCTTCCTCCCCCATTTCCACCTCTTCCACATGCAAAGCGTCACTTTTAATTGTGAGCAGCGAGCGTTTCAGTAGACACAGAAGTGGGATGGTTACACTGATAATAGCGTTATCGCCGCTCACCATCTGTGTCGATTCCTCAAAATTGCGTAAAGCCTCACAGAGGTCTGACATCCATTCCCACTCCTCACTTCTGATTACAGGAAGTTGAACGGAGAGGCGACGACCGTGTAACAGCTGGTACTCCACTACTGCCCTCTGCTGCTCACAAAGCCGGGCCAACATGTGGAAGGTGGAGTTCCAGCGCGTGCTCACGTCACACAGCAGCCGGTGAGCTGGCAATTGTAAGCGCTGCTGCAGCTTCAACAGGCCGGCCGAAGCTGTAGATGACTTACGGAAATGTGCACACACGCGGCGCACCTTGATCAAGAGATCATGCACATTGGGGTAGGTTTTTAGAAATCGCTGAACCACTAAATTAAATACATGCGCTAGGCATGGTACGTGTGTGAGCTTGCCGAGCTCCAAAGCCGCCACCAAGTTACGCCCATTATCACACACAACCATGCCTGGTTGCAGGTTGAGTGGCGAGAGCCACTGCTCGGTCTGGTGACTAATCCCCTGCAACAGCTCTGAGGCCGTGTGCTGTTTGTCCCCAAGGCAGATCAGCTTCAGCACGGCCTGTTGACGCTTCCCCACTGCAGTGCTACACTGCTTCCAGCTACTGGCTGATGGGGGAGTGGCGCTGCGTGTAGAGAATTCGGAGGTGGAAACGGAGGAGGAGGAGCCAATAACGTAGGTGCTGGCGGAAACCCTGATGGAGGTAGGGCCCGCAATCCTCGGCGTGGGTAGCACCCGTGCCATCCCAGGGTCCGAGTCGCTCCCAGCCTCCACGACATTCACCCAGTGTGCCATCAGGGAAATGTAGCGTCCCTGGCCACAAGCACTTGTCCATGTGTCAGTCGTTAAGTGGACCTTCCCAGTAACTGCGTTGGTCAGGGCACGGGTGATGTTACGGGACACATGGTGGTGTAATGCGGGGATGGCACACCGGGAAAAGTAGTGGCGGCTGGGGACCGCGTACCGAGGGACAGCTGCTGCCATCAGGCTGCGGAAGGACTCAGTGTCCACAAGCCTAAATGGCAGCATTTCGATGGCCAGTAATTTGGAAAGGTGTGAGGTTAGTGCTATGGCCTGTGGGTGGGTGGCTGGGTATTTTCGCTTGCGCTCAAATGCCTGGGGTAACGACATTTGGACGCTGTACTGGGACAGGGAAGTGGATGTGGTCGCTGATGGTGCTTCAGATGGTACAGGTGCAGGGCGGGAGGTATGCGGGCCTGCGCCTTCGACAGGCGATTGGCCGGCACTGAAAACAGGGGAAGAGGAGGCAGTGGTGTGGCCTGCAGACACAGATGGGCGATCCAGGCGTTCCTCCCACTTATTACGGTGCTTGGATGCCATGTGTCGGATCATGCTGGTGGTGGTGAGGTTTCTAGTGTTCATGCCTCGGCTCATTCTGGTGTGGCACAGGTTGCAAACTACAATTCTTTTGTCGTCCGCACTTTCCTTAAAAAAACGCCATACCGCGTTACACCTACCCCTTGGCAAGGTAGATTTACGCAAGGGGGTGCTCCGTGGAACATTTGCGGGCCGGTTTGGTGCGGTCCGCCTTCTTTCTGTAGCCACACCACTGCCTCTTCCAGCCTGTTGCGGTGCTGCAGATGGCTCACCCTCAGGACTGCTGTCATCGCTCGGCTCTACACCTTCCCAGGTGGGGTCAGTCACCTCATCGTCCACCAAGTCCTCCTCCACTTCCTCACTCTGATCATCCTCCTCATGTCTTGATCCCACCACATACTCAGTCATTGACAACTGTATAACATTCTCCTCAACAAGGTCTTGAGACAGTAATAGTGGTTGATTTAATGGCAACTGTGTCTCATCATCATCATCATCATCCACTACTTCCTTTGACCTTAAATGCCGTTCACATCTGTCATCTTCTTGTGATTGGGTACCCTCTAGAGGTTGTGAATCAGGGCACAAGATGTCATGTTCCTCTGCAAGCGTGCTTGGAGAGAGGGTCAAATGAAGGATTGGTGATGAGACGAGCTCCTCACTATATCCCAGTGTGGGATCACTTCTTTGACCAGACCGTGTATGGTGGGAGGAAGGATGATCAGAGTGAGGATTATGTTGACCAGACTCTTGGCTACTGAGAGTGGACTTGGTGGAAGACAGGGTGGTGCTTAACCGACTGGAAGCAGTATCAGCTGACATCCAACCGACCACCTGTTCGCAGTGGTCGGACCTCGAGAGTGATGTCCTGCAACGCCCTGTAAAATGAGACATGAAGCTAGGTATGGTGGATGTCTTTCTTTCTTGTGCTCTGGCACCAGGCACAGTTTCTCCGCGTCCTGACCCGCGCCCTGAACTATCAGGATCACGTCCACTTCCCCGTCCCTTTTTACCCGCCTTCTTCATCTTACACGGAATATGTGACTTTGATATTTTAGTTTGAAGACTTAACAGTATTTCTTCCTATTCTGCAACTGTGCAGAGTACACAGAATAGGCTGCTAAACTGCGGCGACGCACACTGAATGGAATATGTGACTTTGATATTTTAGTTTAAAGACTTAACAGTATTTCTTCCTATTCTGCAACTGTGCAGAGTACACAGAATAGGCTGCTAAACTGCGGCGACGCACACTGAATGGAATATGTGACTTTGATATTTTAGTTTGAAGACTTAACAGTATTTCTTCCTATTCTGCAACTGTGCAGAGTACACAGAATAGGCTGCTAAACTGCGGCGAAGCACACTGAATGGAATATGTGACTTTGATATTTTAGTTTAAAGACTTAACAGTATTTCTTCCTATTCTGCAACTGTGCAGAGTACACAGAATAGGCTGCTAAACTGCGGCGACGCACACTGAATGGAATATGTGACTTTGATATTTTAGTTTGAAGACTTAACAGTATTTCTTCCTATTCTGCAACTGTGCAGAGTACACAGAATAGGCTGCTAAACTGCGGCGACGCACACTGAATGGAATATGTGACTTTGATATTTTAGTTTAAAGACTTAACAGTATTTCTTCCTATTCTGCAACTGTGCAGAGTACACAGAATAGGCTGCTAAACTGCGGCGACGCACACTGAATGGAATATGTGACTTTGATATTTTAGTTTGAAGACTTAACAGTATTTCTTCCTATTCTGCAACTGTGCAGAGTACACAGAATAGGCTGCTAAACTGCGGCGAAGCACACTGAATGGAATATGTGACTTTGATATTTTAGTTTAAAGACTTAACAGTATTTCTTCCTATTCTGCAACTGTGCAGAGTACACAGAATAGGCTGCTAAACTGCGGCGACGCACACTGAATGGAATATGTGACTTTGATATTTTAGTTTGAAGACTTAACAGTATTTCTTCCTATTCTGCAACTGTGCAGAGTACACAGAATAGGCTGCTAAACTGCGGCGAAGCACACTGAATGGAATATGTGACTTTGATATTTTAGTTTAAAGACTTAACAGTATTTCTTCCTATTCTGCAACTGTGCAGAGTACACAGAATAGGCTGCTAAACTGCGGCGAAGCACACTGAATGGAATATGTGACTTTGATATTTTAGTTTAAAGACTTAACAGTATTTCTTCCTATTCTGCAACTGTGCAGAGTACACAGAATAGGCTGCTAAACTGCGGCGAAGCACACTGAATGGAATATGTGACTTTGATATTTTAGTTTAAAGACTTAACAGTATTTCTTCCTATTCTGCAACTGTGCAGAGTACACAGAATAGGCTGCTAAACTGCGGCGACGCACACTGAATGGAATATGTGACTTTGATATTTTAGTTTGAAGACTTAACAGTATTTCTTCCTATTCTGCAACTGTGCAGAGTACACAGAATAGGCTGCTAAACTGCGGCGAAGCACACTGAATGGAATATGTGACTTTGATATTTTAGTTTGAAGACTTAACAGTATTTCTTCCTATTCTGCAACTGTGCAGAGTACACAGAATATGCTGCTAAACTGCGGTGACGCACACTGAATGGAATATGTGACTTTGATATTTTAGTTTGAAGACTTAACAGAATGTGCTCTAATCTGCAACTTTGCACACTAAACAGAATGTGCTCTAATCTGCAACTTTGCACACTAAACAGAATGTGCTCTAATCTGCAACTTTGCACACTAAACAGAATATATGAAATTTTTTTTTTTTTTTTGTTTCCCCCCACACAAAATAAACTGCTGCCCCCACACACAGTAGTCCTAAAAAGGACTTTTGGTTCTTTTTTTTTCACAAATTTGCTTTTTTTCTCCCTACACTGACTTTCCCTTCCTATCCTCATCTCTCCCTGGCTAAGACTGAGCCGAACTCGCTGGTCAGGTGCTATACAGCACCCGACCACGGGTTCTGGCCAGCCAATCAGTGTAATGCCAGCAGCCAACATGGCTGCTGGCATTACACTGATGTCAGAGCCTCCCTGCACGTTTATTGGCTGCGCAGCAGCCGCAAAACGTGCGGGGAGGAGACCCGAACATGGCGGGCGAGCACATGCGGTACTCGTACGAGTACCGCCATGTGCCGAGCAGAGCGATGCACGAGCCGATCCGAGCATCGGCCGAGCATGCTCGCTCAACACTACTGTTAAACAGCAACTCTTCGTTCATCCCAAAGGTACTACCCGTCTGTAGTATATAAATCCACCAAGCCTCCCTATGCTGGAGGCATTTGGGGATATCTCCCCTTCTCATACCCAATTGTATTTTCTCCAATCCAAGAATGGAGAGACCTTTTGGATCCCCTTTGTGGAAAGTAAGAAAATGCTGAGCCACTGATGTCAATGGTGTCCCCTTACCTGAGTCCCATGCTGCATTCTTAATAAGAGAAAGATGTTTTTGAATCCTGTTTTTCAGCATCTGGGAGGTCTGTCCAACATACAAAAGGATACAAGGGCATCTGATGAGGTAGACACCATTCATGGTCCTACAATTAACAAACTGTTTAAGACAAAGAGCCTTATTTGAACTGTTTTAGAGGAAGAGACATACATGCAAACTGAACAACTTCCAGAGGGAAAAGTACCTGTGAAGGAATGACCAGGAATATGAGTACGCTCAGAACTAAGATGGCAATGAACCACCAAATCTGCCAATTTTCTTGAACTCCTTGCGATAGGAGAAGTACTGGCCCTCAAATACTTTTGTACTTGTCAGGTGTATGTTTGCGTACAATACATTCACATTACTAGTGGCATACATATACATTTTTGGGCTGCATGTGTATAACCTACAGACTTTTTGTATTTTTAAATATTTTTATAAAGAGTCATCTTTTGTTATTATATATTTTGTTTATTATAAACTTTTTGATACAGAAATAAAGATTTGTTCTTATTATTTATTGCTGTGGTATTGAGTGCCTCATGAGTGGGTTTTCTGATCTTTTTTAAACTCCTTGTTTCTATGCTTGAGAAGGGGCCTATAGGACATGGCGCTGTCCCTCCTACTGCAGGGTGACAGTGATAAGGAGGCCACTGCATATCTAACATGTCCTCTTCTTTTCCATCAGTAATAGGGAGGACACTCACAGTAAAGCTGGAAGCTTCTGAGCCAAACAGCGCCCAGATTTTACCTGATGTTCCTGCATCCTCTCTTGTGTTACCTAAAGGGACTCCATTTAATAGGTGAGTGGCCAGTCCTAAAGCCATGTCCATTCTGAGACCAGTGCCTATTCTTACAGACATGTCCAGTCCAACAGCAGTGATTAGTATTATGGCAGTGTCCAGCCCAACAGTAATGTTTAGTATTATGGAAGTGTCCAGTCCAACAGTAGTGATTAGTATTATGGAAGTGTCCAGTCCAACAGTAGTGATTAGTGTTATGGAAGCGTCCAGTCCAACAGTAGTGATTAGTCTTATGGCAGTGTCCAGTCCAACAGCAGTGATTAGTATTATGGCAGTGTCTAGTCTAACAGTAGTGATTAGTATCAGGGCAGTGTCCAGTCCAACAGTAGTGATTAGTATTATGGCAGTGTCCAGTCCAACAGTAGTGATTAGTATCAGGGCAGTGTCCAGTCCAACAGCAGTGATTAGTATTATGGCAGTGTCTAGTCTAACAGTAGTGATTAGTCTTATGGCAGTGTCCAGTCCAACAGTAGTGATTAGTATCAGGGCAGTGTCCAGTCCAACAGTAGTGATTAGTATTATGGCAGTGTCCAGTCCAACAGTAGTGATTAGTATTATGGCAGTGTCCAGTCCAACAGTAGTGATTAGTCTTATGGCAGTGTCCAGTCCAACAGTAGTGATTAGTATTATGGCAGTGTCCAGTCCAACAGTAGTGATTAGTATTATGGCAGTGTCCAGTCCAACAGTAGTGATTAGTATTATGGCAGTGTCCAGTCCAACAGCAGTGATTAGTATTATGGCAGTGTCCAGTCCAACAGTAGTGATTAGTATTATGGCAGTGTCCAGTCCAACAGTAGTGATTAGTATTATGGCAGTGTCCAGTCCAACAGTAGTGATTAGTATCAGGGCAGTGTCCAGTCTAACAGTAGTGATTAGTCTTATGGCAGTGTCCAGTCCAACAGTAGTGATTAGTCTTATGGCAGTGTCCAGTCCAACAGTAGTGATTAGTATTATGGCAGTGTCCAGTCCAACAGTAATGATTAGTATTATGGCAGTGTCCAGTCCAACAGCAGTGATTAGTATTATGGCAGTGTCCAGTCCAACAGTAGTGATTAGTATTATGGCAGTGTCCAGTCCAACAGCAGTGATTAGTATCAGGGCAGTGTCCAGTCCAACAGTAGTGATTAGTATTATGGCAGTGTCCAGTCCAACAGTAGTGATTAGTATCAGGGCAGTATCCAGTCCAACAGCAGTGATTAGTATCAGGGCAGTGTCCAGTCTAACAGTAGTGATTAGTATTATGGCAGTGTCCAGTCCAACAGTAGTGATTAGTATCAGGGCAGTGTCCAGTCCAACAGCAGTGATTAGTATTATGGCAGTGTCCAGTCCAACAGTAGTGATTAGTATTATGGCAGTGTCCAGTCCAACAGTAGTGATTAGTATTATGGCAGTGTCCAGTCCAACAGTAGTGATTAGTATCAGGGCAGTATCCAGTCCAACAGTAGTGATTAGTATCAGGGCAGTGTCCAGTCCAACAGCAGTGATTAGTATTATGGCAGTGTCCAGTCCAACAGTAGTGATTAGTATTATGGCAGTGTCCAGTCCAACAGTAATGATTAGTATTATGGCAGTGTCCAGTCCAACAGTAATGATTAGTATTATGGCAGTGTCAAGTCCAACAGCAGTGATTAGTATCAGGGCAGTGTCCAGTCCAACAGTAATGATTAGTATTATGGCAGTGTCAAGTCCAACAGTAGTGATTAGTATCAGGGCAGTGTCCAGTCCAACAGTAGTGATTAGTATCAGGGCAGTGTCCAGTCCAACAGTAGTGATTAGTATTATGGCAGTGTCCTGTCCGACAGTAGTGATTAGTCTTATGGAAGTGTCCAGTGTAACAGTAGTGATTAGTCTTATGGCAGTGTCCAGTCCAACAGCAGTGATTAGTATTATGGCAGTGTCCTGTCCGACAGTAGTGATTAGTCTTATGGAAGTGTCCAGTGTAACAGTAGTGATTAGTCTTATGGCAGTGTCCAGTCCAACAGTAGTGATTAGTATCAGGGCAGTGTCCAGTCTAACAGTAGTGATTAGTCTTATGGAAGTGTCCTGTCCGACAGTAGTGATTAGTCTTATGGTAGTGTCCAGTCTAACAGTAGTGATTAGTCTCATGGCAGTAAGTGTCCACCACTTTGGTGTTTATGAAACCTTCCCACGCTACCATTTCAGATCTTCTTTCCTGGACGCCGTGTCCCTGGCTCTTCATGTCCCCTCTTGGAAGGTGGTGTTGTTACCGAGTGGGCCTCACAGTAATGAAATGTGCCAGAGAGTCAACTTCTTCATAATCGGTAACATGTCAAGCGACGATTCTGGGCCCTGTTTTTCTAAGCAGTAGTCACTTCTAATTTTAAAAAGGGGCAATGGAAACTTATAAAATATGAATGAATAACTCTTTATTGTCTGTTTAACCCCCTTGAGTGCCAGAGAGGTATCCAATGCATTGTTCTGTGCTATATAAGCATCCATTGCTTTTATGAAAGCAGTTACAGTATCTACAAGTACAACATCTCGAGGCAAAGCATTCCATACCTTTACCACCCTCACTGTAAAAAAAAACCCTGCCTTTGTTTAAGTCAAAACTGTCTTTCCTCTAGTATTAATGGATGACATCTTGTTCTTAGCTCCGCTCTTTGGATAGTTCTTTGTATTGACCTTGAATATATGTGTAAATGGTAATCATATCACCCCTTAGATGTCTCCTCTCTAATGTAAACAAACCCAGTTTGGCTAGTCTCTCTTTGTAACTCAGATCCTCCAATCCCTGTATCAGTTTTGTTGCACATTTCTGCACCAGTTTAACAAATGAGGCCTAACCAAGGATTTATACAGATTTAGGATAATATTAGCATCCTTTGCTTCTTCACCTCTTTTTATGCAGGATAGTACCCTATTTCCACTTGCAGCAGCTGAGTGACTCTGCACACTTCTGTGAAGCCGGAATCACGTTATTTAAAAAGAATTACTTCATTGGAAAGGTCTACAA
Organism: Rhinophrynus dorsalis; assembly: GCA_037306005.1. NCBI lineage: Eukaryota > Metazoa > Chordata > Amphibia > Anura > Rhinophrynidae > Rhinophrynus > Rhinophrynus dorsalis. The sequence goes on along the minus strand of CM074725.1, from coordinate 4,568,132 downwards.
ATTGTGCCTGGTTTGCCAGCACACTTTGTAGATCTTTCCAATTGTAACAGAAGCTAAAGACGCCAGGAAATCCTCAGCCATCATTCCAGGTCTCTCCCTCTCTATGCTAGATAGGCACTGTCGAATGCACTGGTCAGAGAATGGACGGACCTGTTGTTGACTCATAGAGTTGTCGAATTCCACTGTAGTTGACTCCTCATTGAGCAAGGCGAGCCAGGGAAAGTCGAAGAATCTTCTAAAGCAGCGTCAACTCATAGACTGGAACCACTGGCCGTAGAGAGTGAAGCCTCTACTCCCGGGCGAAGGATAGCTGGAGGAAAAAGTCTCAGGAAACAACTGTGTAAAACAGAGTCCATGTCGCTGCCTGACAACATACAAAATTGTTACAGTTACCTAATTCCAGTGCCGCTGTCAACGATGACGCTGGAGGCGTTGATATGTCACTTCCTCCCAGGCGACGTTGATGGTGCCAGGTTTGGGCTTGCTTGGCAGCGCTATTGGCCATCCTTGTCCTCTTGCAAGCTAGTATTGGCGCTCAAATTAATGCAGGTGTGGGCCACTGTTTTGACGCATCGTGGCGAGATGTGTCATTCACGGGCGCGAAGCTGCAGAATGACGTAGGCCCTTGTTTTATGCTGTATGCTGATATTTCCTCCCATCTACTTCCTGGGCTGGGCTTTAAAGGGGAACTGAGCCAATTCTCAGTTGCCCTTGCGTTGTTGTTCATCACAGTTCTATTCCCTTGGGTTCTGTGTATGACCTGGCTTGTCTGTCCATCCATCGTGGTGCTGACCTGTGGCTCTGTCTGACTATTCTCTTGCCTACTCCTTGTGTGTAGCGGACACCCAATCTGGTGCAGACCTGTGGCTCTGGCTGACTACCAGTTCTGTGTATGACATGGCTTGTCTGACCATCCATCCTGGTGCTGACCTGTGGCTCTGCCTATTCTCCTCTGACTCCCTGTATATAGTAGACACCCAATCTGGTGCAGACCTGTGACTCTGGTTAAGACTTACATTTCGGTTTCACGGATTTATATTGGGTTCTCTCCCCGTTGCTTTCCCTTGGGGAGTTTCCCTTCTTCAGACTGATGGCAGACTTGCGTCAGTATTATCTCCTTATATGCTACCACCTTTGAGAGATCCCTTGGCCTACCCCCTGACTGCAGGCGTGAGTCAGGTTGTCTCTTGCTGCATGTCCTGCATGCCCTCCCTTATACAGAGACTACAGGGGTGTGTGCCTGTCTCCGGATAGAGGCTCCCTCATTTAGGCAGGCTCCTATTCCTGATAGAGTTGCAGACCTCCAGTGGGACCTCTACTGCTTCTCCGTGCTTATTGCATGTTTGTTATTTCTATTTATTGTGATTACTCTTATTATATTTAATAAATATTGTTACTTTTACTATATCGTTCTGACTCCTGATTTTTTCTTGGGAAACCGTGACAGAAATCCCAAAGTCCTGACTCGGAATCGGATCCACAGATAGCTGGCAGTCGACGATACAGGATACTTGGCTCCAATGGGCATCAGAAAAGACACTTTAAACCACAGGAGCATAAAGACACCAGGACTCTTCTTCTTAGTGTAAAAAAACTGACTCTCTTTATTGACAAACCCCAGCATATTTATACCATCCCAGTACACTGACAATACATGAGACAGACATGACCCAATGGGCGAGTTACAGGGATAATGCAATCAAAACACATAAGACAAAGAACCAACAACAAAAGGTCCAGACAAATACAATAAAACAGACGTGATTGCATTAGTACACAAAAGGCTTGACTAGAGTAGACAATAGACAGCAAGGACTGAGGGGCGTGAATACACATTCAAGGGACAATGGCCAGGGGTTGAAGCACATCCTCGACTAGTTTGAATATTCCGCTTCAACCCTGGCCAATCAGTTCATACAGAGAGTCCTTTGTTCGACCAATCGTTGAGCTGCTTACTTTCTTCATGTTAGGTCTATAGAAGACCTTTAAACTTCCGGCTCAGGGATTCCACCAAACCAACGTCAACTCACTGCCCTGACTCCCCGTGTTTGACTCGGTGTCGATGATTCGAGCAATGAGACGGGCGCTTACAACTAGTTGTTGGCGAATGTATACAATGGGTATTTCTCAATGCCCGACAGCCCTGTAAATAATAGTCCTTGTGGCAGTGGCCACTTCAAGCGTCGCCGATGCTCCTAAACAGTGCATAAAGTCCTTTAACAAGTTCTCGACTGGCTGTAATAAGGACCTGAGGGGTCATACGACCAAACACACAAGAGTGTCCCATATGGCAAACTGTCCACAGTTCCTTGTGTCCAGGGCTGATACGCAGTACGCCCAGACAAGAGCTCCAGTAATGGAGTAGGATCTGTTACACCAATGAAGTAATTCTTTTTAAAGGGGATGTTTGACCCCTTTACAACTTTGCCTAAATCGTTTCGATATATATAAAAAAAATAGTCAAAAGTGTATACACTTAAAAAAAAAAAAAACGCATATTTGGAGAAATTAAAAGAAAAAATGCAGCTCTTAACCTACTTCCGGGCAGACTGTGTATAACGGATCTGTACCGCAGTCTGACGTTTCTATCCAGCCTCATCCGATGACAGAGGCTGTCTGTCTGTAAGCTAGAGTGCTCTCATTGGCCAGAAATCGATTTCTGGCCAATGAGAGCACTCCAGCTTACAAATAGAAAGCCTCCGTTATCGGAGGAGGCTGGATAGAAGCGTCAGACTGCGGTACAGATCCGTTATACACAGTCTGCCCAGAAGTAGGTACAAAGCAGCATTTATTCACTCTCCTTACTCTTTATATAGCAGAAAACCACCAATAACAACCCAGCAAACAAAACAACCACTCCCACCACACAGACTGCAATCAGTCACTTGTTCAACTGCAAAGGGAGTGAAAAAAGGATTTTGTTTTTAACCTCTCCCTTACTCATACACAACAAATACACTTATTCAATTTTTCCACCAAATATCCCAAATTTAGCTTATTTCAGCTCACAGTTGAAAACAGGTTAAAATGTGGGAGTAGTAAAATCTCTTCCTCTTACCTTCACCACAGAGCTCTGATGATTTCCAGCTCCAGCTTCAACTCTAGATTATTTCCACCTCCACAATCCACTTACATACAGGCCACAAACAGCAGGTTCCAAATGATCCTACGGCCTGTATTTAAAGTAGCCTACAACCAGGTGGATCCCGTTTGCAATCAAACCCTTAATCACGCAGGAGAAATTTACATTTTAACCCTTATTATACTCACACACAATGAATAAAGAGAATATACTTTTTAACCCTTAATAAACACCAAAACACACTTGCATATACTTTTACTAGATTATTTACAATTCTACTTGTCTTCAATCCACTTAGATGCAAGCGACAAAGAGCAGGCTTTGACACTGCACAAAAAGCCAAAAGATGTGAGAGGCTCTGAGCACGAACAAAAGCACAATGGCCTGTTCTCCGGCTAGTCACCGCTCAAGAGCATCACATTTTAGCTCTCTAGTGCCATTACAGAGGAAAAATCTCCACATACATATTAGACTAATCCCGCCCATAAGTCTCCTTTGCTCGGAAAAACCAGCTAATCTCCAGAAGTATATTTCAGCCTCATTTGGGCCTCATCAGTGAGGTGCAGCTGGCTTCCCTAGGCACTGAGAGCAAGGGGTCCACATCTGGATTACCCTTTACACTTTGGAAGAGACCCTAATTGTTTCCCAGAAACAAGCCAAAAGATGTGAGAGGCTCTGAGCACGAACAAAAGCACAATGGCCTGTTCTCTGGCTAGTCACCGCTAAACGGCATAACATTTTAGCTCTTTAAAGGGATAGTAATACTTTGTTTTATCTTTATTTTATTTTGTAGGCATTAAAAAAAAACATGAAGGATATAAGTCTTATCTCTCAAACCTTTATGGTTTGAGAGATATTCACAAGCAAAGTTTCCCCCTCCCGCCCCTTTTACCTAGTGTAAGCCATCTCTTCTCAGATGTAGAATCCAGTCCATAGACCAGACAGATAACAGCAGGGGACAATCTTCTTCCTATGAGAACAATGAAAGCCCTGCCCCCCTTGACAAGTTTTTCAGGTTTTTCCCTTATCTTAATTAAAGATTGTCCCTCTCTGCAATCTACCTGGGCACCTCCCTTCTGATCTGGCTGAGCAGTGTTACATCAGTAAAAGGGGCGGGAGGGGGATACTTTGTCATTGAATTACTCTTGAACTACAACTCTGACAGAACTGAAATAACACTCTCCAAAGTCCAAATACAATGATGATTAACTAGCACCACTTTTATTATAAAACATTACTATCCCTTTAATGCCATTACAGAGAAGAAATTTCCACATACATATTAAACAAACCACTCCCATAAGGAAGGTCCAGTAACAAAATGATGGGCAAATCACCTCTGCTTGGAAAAAACAGCTAACCCCTGACGTACATTTCAGCCTTATTTGGGCCTCATCCATGAGGTGCAGCTGGCTTCCCTAGGTGCTGAGAGCAAGGGGTCCACGTCTGGATTACCCTTTACACTTAGGGAGAGACCCTAAGTGTTTTGCAGAAACAAGCTAAAAATGATGTGAGAGGCTCTGAGCACAAACAAAACCACAATGGCCTGTTCTCCAGCTAGTCACCACTCAATAGCATCAAATTTTAGCTCTCTAGTGCCATTACAGATGAGAAATTTCCACATACATATTAGACTAATCCCGCCCATAAGGGAGGTCCAGTACCAAAATGATGGGCAAGTCCCCTCTGCACCGAAAACCAGCTAACCCCAGATGTACATTTTGGCCTTATTTATGTCTCATCAGTGAAGTGCAGCTGGCTTCCCTGGGCACTGAGAGCAAGAGGTCCACGTCTGGATTACCCTTTACGCTTAGGGAGAGACCCTAAGTGTTTATCAGAAATAAGCCACATGATGTGAGAGGCTCTGAGCACAAACAAAAGCACAATGGCCTGTTCTCCGGCTAGTCACCGCTCAAAAGCATCACATTTTAGCTCTCTAATGCCATTACAGAGGCGAAATGTCCACAAACATATTAGACTAATCACGCCCATATGGGCAGTCCAGTACCAAAATGATGGGCAAGCCACCTCTGCACGGAAAAACCATCTAACCCCAGATATACATTTCAGCCTTCTTTGGGCCTCATCAGTGAGGTGCAGCTCGCTTCCCTAGGCACTGAGAGCAAGGGGTCCACGTCTGGATTAGCCTTTATACTTAGGGAGAGACCCTAAGTGTTTCGCAGAAACAAGCCAAAAGACACAAAAGGCTCTGAGCACAAACAACAGCACAATGGCCTGTTCTCTGGCTAGTCACCGCTCAAGAGTATCACATTTTAGCTCTCTACTGCCATTACAGATGAGAAATTTCCACATACATATTAGACTAATCCCGCCCATAAGGGAGGTCCAGTACCAAAATAATGGGCAAGTCGCCTCTGCACGGAAAACCAGCTAACCCCAGACGTACATTTTGGCCTTATTTATGTCTCATCAGTGAGGTGCAGCTGGCTTCCCTAGGCACTGAGAGCAAGGGGTCCACGTCTAGATTACCCTTTACACTTAGGGAGAGACCCCAAGTGTTTCGCAGAAACAAGCCAAAAATGATGTGAGAGGCTCTGAGCACGAACAAAAGCACAATGGCCTGTTTTCCGGCTAGTCACCGCTCAAGAGCATCACATTTTAGCTCTCTAGTGCCATTACAGAGGAGAAATTTCTACATACATATTAGATTAGTCCCACCCATAAGGGCAGTCCAGTACCAAAACGATGGGCAAGTCCCCTCTGCACGGGAAAACCCAAGAAACCCAGACATACTTTTCAGCCTTATTTGGCCCTCGTCAGTGAGGTGCAGCTGGCTTCCCTAGGTACTGAGAGCAAGGGGTCCATGTCTGGATTACCCTTTACACTTATGGAGAGACCCTAAGTGTTTCGCAGAAGCAAGCCAAAAGTTTTGAGAGGCTCTGAGCACGAAGAAAAGCACAATGGCCTGTTCTCCTGCTAGTCACCGCTCAAGAGCATCACATTTTGTAGACCATTGTGCTTTTGTTCGTGCTCAGAGCCTCTCACATCTTTTGGCTTGTTTGACACTGCTCAGCAATATATTGTACTTCTCCCCTAACACTGACATCCTCTCTTATACTTACATTGCCTCCGCATTCACTGACACTACTCAGTAATGCATTACCCACGTCCCCTAGTACTGACTTTCTGTGTTATCCCTACATTACCTCCCCATTCACTGACACTGCTCAGCAATATTTTGCACTTTTCCCCTAACACTGACATCCTCTCTTATCTTTACATTACGTCCGCATTCACTGACATCACTCAGTAATGCATTACCCACGTCCCCTAGTACTGACTTCCTGTCTTATCTCTACATTACCTCCCCACTCACTGACACTGCTCAGCAATGCATTACCCACCTCCCCTAGTACTGACTTCCTGTCTTATCCCTACATTACCTCCCCCACTCACTGACACTGCTCAGCAATACATTACCCACCTTCCCTAGCACTGACTTCCTGTCTTATCTCTACATTACCTCCCCACTCACTGACACTGCTCAGCAATACATTACCCACCTCCCCTAACACTGACTTCCTGTCTTATCCCTTCATTACCTCCCCACTCACTGACACTGCTCAGCATTGCATTACCCAACTCCCCTAGCACTGACTTCCTGTCTTATACCCACATTACCTCCCCACTCACTGACACTGCTCAGCAATGCATTACCCACCTCTCCTAGCACTGACTTCCTGTCTTATCCCTACATTACCTCCCCACTCACTGACACTGCTCAGCAATGCATTACCCACCTCCCCTAGTACTGACTTCCTGTGTTATCCCTACATTACCTCCCCCACTCACTGACACTGCTCAGCAATGCATTACCCACCTCCCCTAGCGCTTACTTCCTGTCTTATCCCTACATTACCTCCCCACTCACTGACACTGCTCAGTAATGTATTACCCACCTCCCCTAGCACTGACTTCCTGTATTATCCCTACATTACATCCCCACTCACTGACACTGCTCAGTAATGCATTACTCACCTCCCCTAGCACTGACTTCCTGTCTTATCCCTACATTACCTCTCCATTCACTGACACTGCTCAGTAATGTATTACCCACCTCCCCTAGTACTGACTTCCTGTCTTATCCCTACATTACCTCCCCCACTCACTGACACTGCTCAGTAATACATTACCCACCTCCCCTAGCACTAACTTCCTGTCTTATTCCTACATCACCTCCCCACTCACTGACACTACTCAGTAATGTATTACCCACATCCCCTGGCACTGACTTCCTGTCTTATCCCTACATTACCTCCCTACTCAGTGATACTGCTCAGCAATGCATTACCCACATCCCCTAGTACTGACTTTCTGTGTTCTCCCTACATTACCTCCCCATTCACTGACACTGCTCAGCAATATTTTGCACTTTTCCCCTAACACTGACATCCTCTCTTATCTTTACATTACGTCCGCATTCACTGACATCACTCAGTAATGCATTACCCACGTCCCCTAGTACTGACTTCCTGTCTTATCTCTACATTACCTCCCCACTCACTGACACTGCTCAGCAATGCATTACCCACCTCCCCTAGTACTGACTTCCTGTCTTATCCCTACATTACCTCCCCCACTCACTGACACTGCTCAGCAATACATTACCCACCTTCCCTAGCACTGACTTCCTGTCTTATCTCTACATTACCTCCCCACTCACTGACACTGCTCAGCAATACATTACCCACCTCCCCTAACACTGACTTCCTGTCTTATCCCTTCATTACCTCCCCACTCACTGACACTGCTCAGCAATGCATTACCCAACTCCCCTAGCACTGACTTCCTGTCTTATACCCACATTACCTCCCCACTCACTGACACTGCTCAGCAATGCATTACCCACCTCTCCTAGCACTGACTTCCTGTCTTATCCCTACATTACCTCCCCACTCACTGACACTGCTCAGCAATGCATTACCCACCTCCCCTAGTACTGACTTCCTGTGTTATCCCTACATTACCTCCCCCACTCACTGACACTGCTCAGCAATGCATTACCCACCTCCCCTAGCGCTTACTTCCTGTCTTATCCCTACATTACCTCCCCACTCACTGACACTGCTCAGTAATGTATTACCCACCTCCCCTAGCACTGACTTCCTGTATTATCCCTACATTACATCCCCACTCACTGACACTGCTCAGTAATGCATTACTCACCTCCCCTAGCACTGACTTCCTGTCTTATCCCTACATTACCTCTCCATTCACTGACACTGCTCAGTAATGTATTACCCACCTCCCCTAGTACTGACTTCCTGTCTTATCTCTACATTACCTCCCCCACTCACTGACACTGCTCAGTAATACATTACCCACCTCCCCTAGCACTAACTTCCTGTCTTATTCCTACATCACCTCCCCACTCACTGACACTACTCAGTAATGTATTACCCACATCCCCTGGCACTGACTTCCTGTCTTATCCCTACATTACCTCCCTACTCAGTGATACTGCTCAGCAATGCATTACCCACATCCCCTGGCACTGACTTCCTGTCTTATCCCTACATTACCTCCCTACTCAGTGATACTGCTCAGCAATGCATTACCCACATCCCCTAGTACTGACTTTCTGTGTTATCCCTACATTACCTCCCCATTCACTGACACTGCTCAGCAATATTTTGCACTTTTCCCCTAACACTGACATCCTCTCTTATCTTTACATTACGTCCGCATTCACTGACATCACTCAGTAATGCATTACCCACGTCCCCTAGTACTGACTTCCTGTCTTATCTCTACATTACCTCCCCACTCACTGACACTGCTCAGCAATGCATTACCCACCTCCCCTAGTACTGACTTCCTGTCTTATCCCTACATTACCTCCCCCACTCACTGACACTGCTCAGCAATACATTACCCACCTTCCCTAGCACTGACTTCCTGTCTTATCTCTACATTACCTCCCCACTCACTGACACTGCTCAGCAATACATTACCCACCTCCCCTAACACTGACTTCCTGTCTTATCCCTTCATTACCTCCCCACTCACTGACACTGCTCAGCATTGCATTACCCAACTCCCCTAGCACTGACTTCCTGTCTTATACCCACATTACCTCCCCACTCACTGACACTGCTCAGCAATGCATTACCCACCTCTCCTAGCACTGACTTCCTGTCTTATCCCTACATTACCTCCCCACTCACTGACACTGCTCAGCAATGCATTACCCACCTCCCCTAGTACTGACTTCCTGTGTTATCCCTACATTACCTCCCCCACTCACTGACACTGCTCAGCAATGCATTACCCACCTCCCCTAGCGCTTACTTCCTGTCTTATCCCTACATTACCTCCCCACTCACTGACACTGCTCAGTAATGTATTACCCACCTCCCCTAGCACTGACTTCCTGTATTATCCCTACATTACATCCCCACTCACTGACACTGCTCAGTAATGCATTACTCACCTCCCCTAGCACTGACTTCCTGTCTTATCCCTACATTACCTCTCCATTCACTGACACTGCTCAGTAATGTATTACCCACCTCCCCTAGTACTGACTTCCTGTCTTATCCCTACATTACCTCCCCCACTCACTGACACTGCTCAGTAATACATTACCCACCTCCCCTAGCACTAACTTCCTGTCTTATTCCTACATCACCTCCCCACTCACTGACACTACTCAGTAATGTATTACCCACATCCCCTGGCACTGACTTCCTGTCTTATCCCTACATTACCTCCCTACTCAGTGATACTGCTCAGCAATGCATTACCCACATCCCCTAGTACTGACTTTCTGTGTTCTCCCTACATTACCTCCCCATTCACTGACACTGCTCAGCAATATTTTGCACTTTTCCCCTAACACTGACATCCTCTCTTATCTTTACATTACGTCCGCATTCACTGACATCACTCAGTAATGCATTACCCACGTCCCCTAGTACTGACTTCCTGTCTTATCTCTACATTACCTCCCCACTCACTGACACTGCTCAGCAATGCATTACCCACCTCCCCTAGTACTGACTTCCTGTCTTATCCCTACATTACCTCCCCCACTCACTGACACTGCTCAGCAATACATTACCCACCTTCCCTAGCACTGACTTCCTGTCTTATCTCTACATTACCTCCCCACTCACTGACACTGCTCAGCAATACATTACCCACCTCCCCTAACACTGACTTCCTGTCTTATCCCTTCATTACCTCCCCACTCACTGACACTGCTCAGCATTGCATTACCCAACTCCCCTAGCACTGACTTCCTGTCTTATACCCACATTACCTCCCCACTCACTGACACTGCTCAGCAATGCATTACCCACCTCTCCTAGCACTGACTTCCTGTCTTATCCCTACATTACCTCCCCACTCACTGACACTGCTCAGCAATGCATTACCCACCTCCCCTAGTACTGACTTCCTGTGTTATCCCTACATTACCTCCCCCACTCACTGACACTGCTCAGCAATGCATTACCCACCTCCCCTAGCGCTTACTTCCTGTCTTATCCCTACATTACCTCCCCACTCACTGACACTGCTCAGTAATGTATTACCCACCTCCCCTAGCACTGACTTCCTGTATTATCCCTACATTACATCCCCACTCACTGACACTGCTCAGTAATGCATTACTCACCTCCCCTAGCACTGACTTCCTGTCTTATCCCTACATTACCTCTCCATTCACTGACACTGCTCAGTAATGTATTACCCACCTCCCCTAGTACTGACTTCCTGTCTTATCCCTACATTACCTCCCCCACTCACTGACACTGCTCAGTAATACATTACCCACCTCCCCTAGCACTAACTTCCTGTCTTATTCCTACATCACCTCCCCACTCACTGACACTACTCAGTAATGTATTACCCACATCCCCTGGCACTGACTTCCTGTCTTATCCCTACATTACCTCCCTACTCAGTGATACTGCTCAGCAATGCATTACCCACATCCCCTAGTACTGACTTTCTGTGTTCTCCCTACATTACCTCCCCATTCACTGACACTGCTCAGCAATATTTTGCACTTTTCCCCTAACACTGACATCCTCTCTTATCTTTACATTACGTCCGCATTCACTGACATCACTCAGTAATGCATTACCCACGTCCCCTAGTACTGACTTCCTGTCTTATCTCTACATTACCTCCCCACTCACTGACACTGCTCAGCAATGCATTACCCACCTCCCCTAGTACTGACTTCCTGTCTTATCCCTACATTACCTCCCCCACTCACTGACACTGCTCAGCAATACATTACCCACCTTCCCTAGCACTGACTTCCTGTCTTATCTCTACATTACCTCCCCACTCACTGACACTGCTCAGCAATACATTACCCACCTCCCCTAACACTGACTTCCTGTCTTATCCCTTCATTACCTCCCCACTCACTGACACTGCTCAGCAATGCATTACCCAACTCCCCTAGCACTGACTTCCTGTCTTATACCCACATTACCTCCCCACTCACTGACACTGCTCAGCAATGCATTACCCACCTCTCCTAGCACTGACTTCCTGTCTTATCCCTACATTACCTCCCCACTCACTGACACTGCTCAGCAATGCATTACCCACCTCCCCTAGTACTGACTTCCTGTGTTATCCCTACATTACCTCCCCCACTCACTGACACTGCTCAGCAATGCATTACCCACCTCCCCTAGCGCTTACTTCCTGTCTTATCCCTACATTACCTCCCCACTCACTGACACTGCTCAGTAATGTATTACCCACCTCCCCTAGCACTGACTTCCTGTATTATCCCTACATTACATCCCCACTCACTGACACTGCTCAGTAATGTATTACCCACCTCCCCTAGTACTGACTTCCTGTCATATCTCTACATTACCTCCCCCACTCACTGACACTGCTCAGTAATACATTACCCACCTCCCCTAGCACTAACTTCCTGTCTTATTCCTACATCACCTCCCCACTCACTGACACTACTCAGTAATGTATTACCCACATCCCCTGGCACTGACTTCCTGTCTTATCCCTACATTACCTCCCTACTCAGTGATACTGCTCAGCAATGCATTACCCACATCCCCTGGCACTGACTTCCTGTCTTATCCCTACATTACCTCCCTACTCAGTGATACTGCTCAGCAATGCATTACCCACATCCCCTAGTACTGACTTTCTGTGTTATCCCTACATTACCTCCCCATTCACTGACACTGCTCAGCAATATTTTGCACTTTTCCCCTAACACTGACATCCTCTCTTATCTTTACATTACGTCCGCATTCACTGACATCACTCAGTAATGCATTACCCACGTCCCCTAGTACTGACTTCCTGTCTTATCTCTACATTACCTCCCCACTCACTGACACTGCTCAGCAATGCATTACCCACCTCCCCTAGTACTGACTTCCTGTCTTATCCCTACATTACCTCCCCCACTCACTGACACTGCTCAGCAATACATTACCCACCTTCCCTAGCACTGACTTCCTGTCTTATCTCTACATTACCTCCCCACTCACTGACACTGCTCAGCAATACATTACCCACCTCCCCTAACACTGACTTCCTGTCTTATCCCTTCATTACCTCCCCACTCACTGACACTGCTCAGCAATGCATTACCCAACTCCCCTAGCACTGACTTCCTGTCTTATACCCACATTACCTCCCCACTCACTGACACTGCTCAGCAATGCATTACCCACCTCTCCTAGCACTGACTTCCTGTCTTATCCCTACATTACCTCCCCACTCACTGACACTGCTCAGCAATGCATTACCCACCTCCCCTAGTACTGACTTCCTGTGTTATCCCTACATTACCTCCCCCACTCACTGACACTGCTCAGCAATGCATTACCCACCTCCCCTAGCGCTTACTTCCTGTCTTATCCCTACATTACCTCCCCACTCACTGACACTGCTCAGTAATGTATTACCCACCTCCCCTAGCACTGACTTCCTGTATTATCCCTACATTACATCCCCACTCACTGACACTGCTCAGTAATGCATTACTCACCTCCCCTAGCACTGACTTCCTGTCTTATCCCTACATTACCTCTCCATTCACTGACACTGCTCAGTAATGTATTACCCACCTCCCCTAGTACTGACTTCCTGTCTTATCCCTACATTACCTCCCCCACTCACTGACACTGCTCAGTAATACATTACCCACCTCCCCTAGCACTAACTTCCTGTCTTATTCCTACATCACCTCCCCACTCACTGACACTACTCAGTAATGTATTACCCACATCCCCTGGCACTGACTTCCTGTCTTATCCCTACATTACCTCCCTACTCAGTGATACTGCTCAGCAATGCATTACCCACCTCCCCTAGCACTGACTTCCTGTCTTATCCCTACATTACCTCCCCACTCACTGACACTGCTCAGTAATGTATTACCCACCTCCCCTAGCACTGACTTCCTGTCTTATCCCTACATTACCTCCCCCACTCACTGACACTGCTCAGTAATGTATTACCCACCTCCCCTAGCACTGACTTCCTGTCTTATCCCTACATTACCTCCCCCACTCACTGACACTGCTCAGTAATGTATTACCCACCTCCCCTAGCACTGACTTCCTGTCTTATCCCTACATTACCTCCCCCACTCACTGACACTGCTCAGTAATGTATTACCCACCTCCCCTAGTACTGACTTCCTGTCTTAACCCTACATTACCTACCCACTCACTGACACTGCTTAGCTAGGGTTTCCACCCGGCTGGTATTGTACCAGCACAGCCGGAAATTAGTGCACAGGAGCCGGTACCGGTATAACTAATATACTGGCAATTGAAAAGCCGGGATTTGACTAACTTGTTATGAACTCTTGCTGTGAGTGTAACTGTGCTTCTGTGATGCTTCCTAGTTAATAGGACCGGAGCATCGTAGGAAAATTACTTAACTACTTCTGTGTCAGTCAAGTCATCCCGATATAGTGACCTTTATAAAGGCTTTGTAAAGGATTAGCTGCAGGCACGTGCACACAAAGACACCAAGGGGGGCTTGAGCACCTGCCCTTTTTGTCCAAAGTGCCCTCGTGCCCTTTTAACAAAAAAAAAAAAAATTAATCAGTCCGAAGTGCCCTTTTTTCATTTGAGCTCCTGCCCCCCAAAATGTCTGTGCACGTCTCTGATTAGCTGTAGGAAATCAAGATATACTTTAAAGTTTTGTTTCTCAGTGTCTCTTTTTCCTCTATGTCTTTCTTTTCTTACGGTCCTTATCCCTTCACCCCCTCTCTCGTGTCTTTTTCCTCTATGTCTTTCTTCTCTTATGGTCCTTATCCCTTCACCCCCTCTCTTGTGTCTTTTTCCTCTATGTCTCTCTTCTCTTATGGTCCTTATCCCTTCACCCCCTCTCTTGTGTCTTTTTCCTCTATGTCTCTCTTCTCTTACGGTCCTTATCCCTTCACCCCCTCTCTCGTGTCTTTTTCCTCTATGTCTTTCTTCTCTTACGGTCCTTATCCCTTCACCCCCTCTCTCGTGTCTTTTTCCTCTATGTCTTTCTTCTCTTATGGTCCTTATCCCTTCACCCCCTCTCTCGTCTCTTTTTCCTCTACGTCTTTCTTCTCTTACGGTCCTTATCCCTTCACCCCCTCTCTTGTGTCTTTTTCCTCTATGTCTTTCTTCTCTTATGGTCCTTATCCCTTCACCCCCTCTCTTGTGTCTTTTTCCTCTATGTCTCTCTTCTCTTACGGTCCTTAACCCTTCACCCCCTCTCTCGTGTCTTTTTCCTCTATGTCTTTCTTCTCTTACGGTCCTTATCCCTTCACCCCCTCTCTCGTGTCTTTCTCCTCTATGTCTTTCTTCTCTTATGGTCCTTATCCCTTCACCCCCTCTCTCGTCTCTTTTTCCTCTACGTCTTTCTTCTCTTACGGTCCTTATCCCTTCACCCCCTCTCTCGTCTCTTTTTCCTCTATGTCTCTCTTCTCTTACGGTCCTTATCCCTTCACCCCCTCTCTTGTGTCTTTTTCCTCTACGTCTTTTTTCTCTTATGGTCCTTATCCCTTCTCCCCCTCTCTCGTGTCTTTTTCCTCTATGTCTCTCTTCTCTTACGGTCCTTATCCCTTCACCCCCCTCTCTCGTGTCTTTTTCCTCTATGTCTTTCTTCTCTTATGGTCCTTATCCCTTCACCCCCTCTCTCGTGTCTTTTTCCTCTATGTCTTTCTTCTCTTATGGTCCTTATCCCTTCACCCCCTCTCTCGTGTCTTTTTCATCTATGTCTCTCTTCTCTTATGGTCCTTATCCCTTCACCCCCTCTCTCGTGTCTTTTTCCTCTATGTCTTTCTTCTCTTATGGTCCTTATCCCTTCACCCCCTCTCTCGTGTCTTTTTCCTCTATGTCTTTTTTCTCTTATGGTCCTTATCCCTTCACCCCCTCTCTCTCGTGTCTTTTTCCTCTATGTCTTTCTTCTCTTACGGTCCTTATTCCTTCACCCCCCTCTCTCGTGTCTTTTTCCTCTATGTCTTTCTTCTCTTATGGTCCTTATCCCTTCACCCCCTCTCTCGTGTCTTTTTCCTCTATGTCTTTCTTCTCTTACGGTCCTTATCCCTTCACCCCCTCTCTCATGCCTTTTTCCTCTATGTCTTTCTTCTCTTACGGTCCTTATCCCTTCACCCCTCTCTTGTGTCTTTTTCCTCTATGTCTTTCTTCTCTTACGGTCCTTATCCCTTCACCCCCTCTCTCGTGTCTTTTTCCTCTATGTCTTTCTTCTCTTACGGTCCTTATCCCTTCTCCCCCCTCTCGTGTCTTTTTCCTCTATGTCTTTCTTCTCTTACGGTCCTTATCCCTTCACCCCTCTCTTGTGTCTTTTTCCTCTATGTCTTTCTTCTCTTACGGTCCTTATCCCTTCACCCCCTCTCTCGTGTCTTTTTCCTCTATGTCTTTCTTCTCTTACGGTCCTTATCCCTTCTCCCCCCTCTCGTGTCTTTTTCCTCTATGTCTTTCTTCTCTTACGGTCCTTATCCCTTCACCCCCTCTCTCGTGTCTTTTTCCTCTATGTCTCTCTTCTCTTACGGTCCTTATCCCTTCTCCCCCTCTCTCGTGTCTTTTTCCTCTATGTCTTTCTTCTCTCACGGTCCTTATCCCTTCACCCCCTCTCTCGTGTCTTTTTCCTCTATGTCTCTCTTCTCTTATGGTCCTTATCCCTTCACCCCCTCTCTCGTGTCTTTTTCCTCTATGTCTCTCTTCTCTTACGGTCCTTATCCCTTCACCCCCTCTCTCGTGTCTTTTTCCTCTATGTCTCTCTTCTCTTACGGTCCTTATCCCTTCTCCCCCTCTCTCGTGTCTTTTTCCTCTATGTCTCTCTTCTCTTACGGTCCTTATCCCTTCTCCCCCTCTCTCGTGTCTTTTTCCTCTATGTCTTTCTTCTCTTATGGTCCTTATGCACTCACCCCCTCTCTCGTGTCTTTTTCCTCTATGTCTTTCTTCTCTTATGGTCCTTATCCACTCACCCCCTCTCTCGTGTCTTTTTCCTCTATGTCTTTCTTCTCTTATGGTCCTTATCCACTCACCCCCTCTCTCGTGTCTTTTTCCTCTATGTCTCTCCTCTCTTATGGTCCTTATCCCTTCACCCCCTCTTTCGTGTCTTTTTCCTCTATGTCTTTCTTCTCTTATGGTCCTTATCCACTCACCCCCTCTCTCGTGTCTTTTTCCTCTATGTCTCTCCTCTCTTATGGTCCTTATCCCTTCACCCCCTCTTTCGTGTCTTTTTCCTCTATGTCTTTCTTCTCTTACGGTCCTTATCCCTTCACCCCCTCTTTCGTGTCTTTTTCCTCTATGTCTTTCTTCTCTTATGGTCCTTATCCACTCACCCCCTCTCTTGTGTCTTTTTCCTCTATGTCTCTCTTCTCTTATGGTCCTTATCCCTTCACCCCCTCTCTTGTGTCTTTTTCCTCTATGTCTCTCTTCTCTTACGGTCCTTATCCCTTCACCCCCTCTCTTGTGTCTTTTTCCTCTATGTCTCTCTTCTCTTATGGTCCTTATCCCTTCACCCCCTCTCTTGTGTCTTTTTCCTCTATGTCTTTCTTCTCTTATGGTCCTTATCCCTTCACCCCCTCTCTCGTGTCTTTTTCCTCTATGTCTTTCTTCTCTTATGGTCCTTATCCACTCACCCCCTCTCTTGTGTCTTTTTCCTCTATGTCTCTCTTCTCTTATGGTCCTTATCCCTTCACCCCCTCTCTTGTGTCTTTTTCCTCTATGTCTCTCTTCTCTTATGGTCCTTATCCCTTCACCCCCTCTCTTGTGTCTTTTTCCTCTATGTCTCTCTTCTCTTATGGTCCTTATCCCTTCACCCCCTCTCTTGTGTCTTTTTCCTCTATGTCTTTCTTCTCTTATGGTCCTTATCCCTTCACCCCCTCTCTCGTGTCTTTTTCCTCTATGTCTTTCTTCTCTTATGGTCCTTATCCACTCACCCCCTCTCTTGTGTCTTTTTCCTCTATGTCTCTCTTCTCTTATGGTCCTTATCCCTTCACCCCCTCTCTCGTGTCTTTTTCCTCTATGTCTTTCTTCTCTTACGGTCCTTATCCCTTCACCCCCTCTCTCGTGTCTTTTTTCCTCTATGTCTTTCTTCTCTTACGGTCCTTATCCCTTCACCCCCTCTCTCGTGTCTTTTTCCTCTATGTCTTTCTTCTCTTATGGTCCTTATCCACTCACCCCCTCTCTCGTGTCTTTTTCCTCTATGTCTTTCTTCTCTTATGGTCCTTATCCACTCACCCCCTCTCTTGTGTCTTTTTCCTCTATGTCTCTCCTCTCTTATGGTCCTTATCCCTTCACCCCCTCTCTCGTGTCTTTTTCCTCTATGTCTCTCTTCTCTTATGGTCCTTATCCCTTCACCCCCCTCTCTCGTGTCTTTTTCCTCTATGTCTTTCTTCTCTTATGGTCCTTATCCCTTCACCCCCTCTCTTGTGTCTTTTTCCTCTATGTCTCTCTTCTCTTATGGTCCTTATGCCTTCACCCCTCTCTCGTGTCTTTTTCCTCTATGTCTCTCTTCTCTTATGGTCCTTATCCCTTCACCCCCTCTCTTGTGTCTTTTTCCTCTATGTCTCTCTTCTCTTATGGTCCTTATCCCTTCACCCCCTCTCCCGTGTCTTTTTCCTCTATGTCTTTCTTCTCTTATGGTCCTTATCCACTCACCCCCTCTCTCGTGTCTTTTTCCTCTATGTCTCTCCTCTCTTACGGTCCTTATCCACTCACCCCTCTCTCGTGTCTTTTTCCTCTATGTCTTTCTTCTCTTACGGTCCTTATCCCTTCACCCCTCTCTCGTGCCTTTTTCCTCTATGTCTCTCTTCTCTTATGGTCCTTATCCCTTCACCCCCTCTCTCGTGTCTTTTTCCTCTATGTCTTTCTTCTCTTACGGTCCTTATCCCTTCACCCCCTCTCTCGTGTCTTTTTTCATCTATGTCTTTCTTCTCTTACGGTCCTTATCCCTTCACCCCTCTCTCGTGTCTTTTTCCTCTATGTCTTTCTTCTCTTATGGTCCTTATCCCTTCACCCCCTCTCTCGTGTCTTTTTTCATCTATGTCTTTCTTCTCTTACGGTCCTTATCCCTTCACCCCCTCTCTCGTGTCTTTTTCCTCTATGTCTCTCTTCTCTTACGGTCCTTATCCCTTCACCCCCTCTCTTGTGTCTTTTTCCTCTATGTCTCTCTTCTCTTATGGTCCTTATCCCTTCACCCCCTCTCTCGTGTCTTTTTCCTCTATGTCTCTCTTCTCTTATGGTCCTTATCCACTCACCCCCTCTCTCGTGTCTTTTTCCTCTATGTCTCTCTTCTCTTATGGTCCTTATCCACTCACCCCCTCTCTCGTGTCTTTTTCCTCTATGTCTCTCTTCTCTTATGGTCCTTATCCCTTCTCCCCCTCTCTCGTGTCTTTTTCCTCTATGTCTTTCTTCTCTTACGGTCCTTATCCTTTCACCCCCTCTCTCGTCTCTTTTTCCTCTATGTCTTTCTTCTCTTATGGTCCTTATCCCTTCACCCCCTCTCTTGTGTCTTTTTCCTCTATGTCTTTCTTCTCTTATGGTCCTTATCCCTTCACCCCCTCTCTCGTGTCTTTTTTCATCTATGTCTTTCTTCTCTTACGGTCCTTATCCCTTCACCCCCTCTCTCGTGTCTTTTTCCTCTATGTCTTTCTTCTCTTACGGTCCTTATCCCTTCACCCCCTCTCTCGTGTCTTTTTTCATCTATGTCTTTCTTCTCTTACGGTCCTTATCCCTTCACCCCCTCTCTCGTGTCTTTTTCCTCTATGTCTCTCTTCTCTTACGGTCCTTATCCCTTCACCCCCTCTCTTGTGTCTTTTTCCTCTATGTCTCTCTTCTCTTATGGTCCTTATCCCTTCACCCCCTCTCTTGTGTCTTTTTCCTCTATGTCTTTCTTCTCTTATGGTCCTTATCCCTTCACCCCTCTCTCGTGTCTTTTTCCTCTATGTCTTTCTTCTCTTACGGTCCTTATCCCTTCACCCCCTCTCTCGTGCCTTTTTCCTCTATGTCTCTCTTCTCTTATGGTCCTTATCCCTTCACCCCCTCTCTCGTGTGTTTTTCCTCTATGTCTCTCTTCTCTTACGGTCCTTATCCCTTCACCCCCTCTCTCGTGTCTTTTTTCCTCTATGTCTTTCTTCTCTTATGGTCCTTATCCCTTCACCCCCTCTCTCGTGTCTTTTTCCTCTATGTCTTTCTTCTCTTATGGTCCTTATCCACTCACCCCTCTCTCGTGTCTTTTTCCTCTATGTCTTTCTTCTCTTACGGTCCTTATCCCTTCACCCCCTCTCTCGTGTCTTTTTCCTCTATGTCTTTCTTCTCTTATGGTCCTTATCCCTTCACCCCCTCTCTCGTGTCTTTTTCCTCTATGTCTTTCTTCTCTTACGGTCCTTATCCCTTCACCCCCTCTCTCGTGTCTTTTTTCATCTATGTCTTTCTTCTCTTACGGTCCTTATCCCTTCACCCCTCTCTTGTGTCTTTTTCATCTATGTCTTTCTTCTCTTATGGTCCTTATCCCTTCACCCCCTCTCTTGTGTCTTTTTCATCTATGTCTTTCTTCTCTTATGGTCCTTATCCCTTCACCCCTCTCTCGTGTCTTTTTCCTCTATGTCTCTCTTCTCTTACGGTCCTTATCCCTTCACCCCCTCTCTTGTGTCTTTTTCCTCTATGTCTCTCTTCTCTTACGGTCCTTATCCACTCACCCCCTCTCTCGTGTCTTTTTCCTCTATGTCTCTCCTCTCTTATGGTCCTTATCCCTTCACCCCCTCTCTCGTGTCTTTTTCCTCTATGTCTCTCTTCTCTTACGGTCCTTATCCACTCACCCCCTCTCTCGTGTCTTTTTCCTCTATGTCTTTCTTCTCTTATGGTCCTTATCCCTTCACCCCCTCTCTTGTGTCTTTTTCCTCTATGTCTTTCTTCTCTTATGGTCCTTATCCCTTCACCCCCTCTCTCATGTCTTTTTCCTCTATGTCTTTCTTCTCTTACGGTCCTTATCCCTTCACCCTCTCTCTCGTGTCTTTTTCCTCTATGTCTCTCTTCTCTTATGGTCCTTATCCCTTCACCCCCTCTCTCGTGTCTTTTTCCTCTATGTCTCTCCTCTCTTATGGTCCTTATCCCTTCACCCCCTCTCTCGTGTCTTTTTCCTCTATGTCTTTCTTCTCTTATGGTCCTTATCCCTTCACCCCCTCTCTCGTGTCTTTTTCCTCTATGTCTTTCTTCTCTTACGGTCCTTATCCCTTCACCCCCTCTCTCGTGTCTTTTTCCTCTATGTTTCTCTTCTCTTATGGTCCTTATCCACTCACCCCCTCTCTCGTGTCTTTTTCCTCTATGTCTCTCTTCTCTTATGGTCCTTATCCACTCACCCCCTCTCTCGTCTCTTTTTCCTCTATGTCTTTCTTCTCTTATGGTCCTTATCCCTTCACCCCCTCTCTCGTGTCTTTTTCCTCTATGTCTTTCTTCTCTTATGGTCCTTATCCCTTCACCCCCTCTCTCGTGTCTTTTTCCTCTATGTCTTTCTTCTCTTATGGTCCTTATCAATTCACCCCCTCTCTTGTGTCTTTTTCCTCTATGTCTTTCTTCTCTTATGGTCCTTATCCCTTCACCCCCTCTCTCGTGTCTTTTTTCATCTATGTCTTTCTTCTCTTATGGTCCTTATCCCTTCACCCCCTCTCTCGTGTCTTTTTTCATCTATGTCTCTCTTCTCTTATGGTCCTTATCCACTCACCCTCTCTCTCTCTTTCGCTTTAGGGTTTAATGACACCGCAGCTCTGGCCTCGTTACAATCTCAGGACTCATTAGGACCTTTCAATACTTCTTGGTGCTTTTCAGGTAATTCCATTGGAGAGTCTTGATTAGGGATGGGTGAAAAGTCTTGTTTTTTTCAAGGGAATTTTTGCTGAAAATATATATTTTTGCCAGTTATCTCAAAGAAATTCAAACGCATAGAAAAATATATAAAATGTCCACCTTATTGATACCACCAATTAATTTTTCATGAGAACGTCACATTTTCCACTTTTGCTATCTATAGAGGTAAATATACCCATCCCAAAACCATCATTTCCCTAGGTGCAATGTTGCAGTTAAGGTCAAGGAATCTCCTTCCTATCTCTGTTATCTATCAGTCAAAAGTTTTTTTTTAACTGTCACTGTCACTTTCTACATAGAAATCGCAGCACAAACAACTCTTTCTACCCCTCTTGTCTGTCTGCTACTGCACATAGCTAAGTGACAAATTTTCAGCAGCAGCTTGCTTTTCCTCTTCTTCCTTGAGTGCAGTGTAATTGTGTTACTGTACAGTACAGGATGAGGTCAGACTTGTTAGCTTCAGAATCAGCAGACTGCAATAAAGGATAAAGTGCAACACCAAGCAGCCAATGCAGGTGTGCAGCAGTATTACGCCTCAGTATATACTTCTCCCTCTTGTTCATGCAGATGTTGCAGTGAGTATATCTAAATAACACCAAGAAAACACCAACAGGTGTTGTAACGTGTAGGAAGCCATGCAAAGGGCCATGTAATGAACAGCTAACGGCAGTTCATCCAGTATGCCGGCTGCAACACTAACGTGTGTTTTGGCCCATAAAAAAAACCCAAAAAATGCTCAATTTTGCCATTTAAAGCACTGAGTTAGCTGAAAAAACCCGATAAGGGACTCACTCACCACACAAATCTTATGACCCAGTTTTTTTAGCAGTAAAGTCCCTTATCGGATCTGTTGCAGCTAACGCAGCTGTTAACTGGCAAAAAAAACCCAATGTCCCCAGTGGATGTATTGATACGAGGCCCTAAACCCCACATCAATACATCCAAATGCCTAAACCCTGTCCAATGTTAGTAGGATTAACCATATGAGTGCCGGTGGGGTGTAATTACCCCGCCGGCATTCATAGGGTTAACCCGACTAAGTAAAGCAACATTGCATTAACACTTACCATTAATCCTGAAGTCCAGCGGAGTCCACAGCTTGCTGATCGTTCTGTCCTTCTGTCCTGTCTTCTTTCTTCTATCTTCCGCCTTCTCCCTGTAAAATAAAATAAATGTATTAAAATCAAGCATGAGCAAATACATCCCAGAACCCTTTGAGTGACAGATGGGTACACAATGCATTGCAATGCAATGCGTTGCGTACCTCACTGCCAATCAAAGGGTTAAATATTAGTGCTCCATAAATATACCCCTATATGCCTCCATGTAATGGCCTGAAGGGTAAATGCCAATGAATAAAAAAGCTCCACGTATACATAAATCAATGCGATTCATTAATTCCCAAAACCTAACTTAGCTTTTAACTGTCTCCGCCTCTTGGAGTGGCCGCGAGGGCGGCGGCAGCGGAGACACAAATGTCCCACGACGCTCCTCTTCAGCTGTGTACGGGCCGATGCCTGTAACACACTGAGGACATTTGCCTTTATATATGGGCAGGCTAACTTCATTGCCCTCACTGCCATTGGTTGGGATGCCAATCATTTTCAAGAACAGCTGCTCGAATCTGATTGGCTAGGAAGTGAAGAACATCCCAGCCAATGGCAGTGAGGGCAATGAAGTGAGCCTGCCCATATATAAAGGCAGGTTCACTTCAAATGTCCTCAGTGTGTTACCGGCATCGGCCCGTACACAGCTGAAGAGGAGCGTTGTGGGACATTTGTGTCTCTGCTGCCGCCACCCTCGCGGCCACTCCAAGAGGCGGAGACAGTTAAAAGCTAAGTTAGGTTTTGGGCATTAATGAATCGCATTGATTTATGTATACGTGGAGGTTTTTTTATTCATTGGCATATATCCTTCGGGCCATTACATGGAGGCATTTAGGGGTATATTTATGGAGCACTAATATTTAACCCTTTGAGTGACAGTGAGGTGCTTTGCAATGCGTTGTGTACCCTTCTGTCATTCAAAGTGTTCTGGAATGTATTCATTCATGCTTGATTTTAATACATTTATTTTATTTTACAGGGAGAAGACAAGGAGGAAGATAGAAGACAGAACAGAAGGACAGAAGGACAGTGGATGAGAAGACAGGAGGACAGTAGATGAGAAGACAGGACGACAGTGGATGACAGGTAAGTGTAACAGGGATCAGTTAATGAGCGGTGCTTGGTAGTATGTCAGGCACCAATAGTTAATTGTTTTTCACTGTTCGGTTCCCAATATCACTGCTTTTAGCGGCGTTTTGGGAACTAAACACACTAAACGGACGTTCAGCCACAAGACTGTTTTTGTGACTTAACGTCCTTTGGAGTTCTAGCTGGTAGGGCCTTTAAATACCTCGTTAGACATGTTAGTTTGACAGCCGGTATTCACGTTGGCCCTGCCGGCTATGTTAATGGCTGGATTTAAATCTACCCCTTAGTCTCAGGCAGTTTAATTAGGAAATTGAACCATCTGCCTGATCATCATTTATTATCAGGAAAGGTTTTGTTTATTAATATTCCTTATTTTAATGCTCCTTTCTCCCCTGATATACACACCGAGAGAACGCCTGTCAGTTGTTATCAGTACACGTAGAAAGAGACGATAGAACAGGTTAGACTGAGAATCAGACAGGAAACAGTGGAGTGATTCAGTACCCAGCCAACCTAGGGTTCTCAGTCACTGAGCAGGAAAAAGTCCAGTGCGTTATATATCTGAGAGGTACGTAAATTAACTATAAAAACTCAAATGTTATTCAAAGAAAGCTTAAAACGTACATGTCACACCAGTTTCATGTGAATTAGTAAAATAAAGAACAACTAAGACAGGTCACTCCAGAAGTCCCAATATGTACTAATGTGCTGTTTATGGAAAGGGATAGTAATACTTAACCCCTTAAGGACCGGTCGCGCACGCACGCGACGGTCACTTAAGGACCAGGGACCTTTTTTTTTTCCAAATCTGATTCCGGACTCCCCGAACAGCGTGCAACTGCGCAGGGAGCCTGGAATTCCATGACGGTCCAGGACCGTCATGGGTCCTTAAGGGGTTAAGATGCAAAAAAATATATGTTGTACGGTTTATGTCCCCGAATAAAACAAGAGTACTCCCACAGCTGAGAGATATTTTATTAAAAAATTATAACAGCTCAAACTTGAATTTTTTAGGTGCAATATCACAGTGGCCTGAAAATTTGCAGTGGCGCTGTTGCTACACCATCCTATGGAGATTTATGGTCTACAGACCAGAGCAGTCCATAGGATGGTGTAGCAACAGCGCCACTGTAAATTTTCAGGCCACTGTGATATTGCACCTAAAAAATTCAAGTTTGATCTGTTATAATTCTTTAATAAACTATCTCTTAGCAGTGGGAGTACTCTTGTTTTATTCAGGGGGATAAACCCTACGACATATATTTTTTTTACATTTTGAGCATTACTATCCCTTTAAAGAGGAAGTAAGTATTTTATTCAAAGCTATTGAAGTAACCCCCTCAATGTACTTATTGAGACATCAAGAGAGAGCAGCACATATTCCCAACTGCTCTTCTGACTTAACCCTTCAAGTACTGAGTTACACATCAAGTAGCAGCATAGACAGCACACTTCTTGTCTGCAGATGCCCTGCTATCGTTCAATAGAAATATCACTGCAGGCGCTCTGATGAAGTAGAAACACAGTTGCAACACTAAAGCCAGATTTTCTTTCTGCAGACGTCCTGCTCTGATTGAATTATAGTATCGCTGCAGGTGCTCTGCTAACTAGATGGGAAAATGTAATGAAACCCTTTTAGAATGTTAGGGTTACATAGTTGCAGTGTTAATGCCTGGTTAAATGACTGCAGACGCCCTGCTCTCATTGAGTTCTAATATCACGTCAGGTGCTCTGCTAGACAGACTTGAAGGTGTTATCTAACCTTTTCAAGATATTGGAGTTGAGACAAAGTTGCAAAGCTAATTGAAGACTTGCTGTCTGCAGACGCCCTGCATCAAAGTATCACTGCAGGTGCTCTGCCTAGCAAGATTAAAGAATGTGGTCATACGTTTAGATATTTGAGGGGCCAGATATATAAAATAGATTGATCCTGCACCCACTTAATCCCTTCTATGCCGATAGTACATCACAGCAACGTTTATAATAACGAGAGTGATTAAGTTAAGGGAATCGGTAACATCTCACACTGATCATTTGTACAGGGCCCACAAATGTTACACTGGGTCTATCGGTCTTGTCCAGCACCAATCGGATTG
Source organism: Rhinophrynus dorsalis (assembly GCA_037306005.1). Lineage (NCBI taxonomy): Eukaryota > Metazoa > Chordata > Amphibia > Anura > Rhinophrynidae > Rhinophrynus > Rhinophrynus dorsalis. The sequence continues at coordinate 4,542,409 of CM074725.1, read as the reverse complement.
AACCCTTTGGGGTAAAATCACGGTACCAAGCCTGTTACCGGTTTACTCTCTACAGATGCCCTGCGTTCGTGTATACAAAACTCACACATTTCTCATAGTAAGTCTGTTACAGCAGGCGCTCTGTTTGACAAAATTCACAGAGGTTCTTAGTGGAGTTTGTCTAGTATTATTGATCACCGATACTATTTCAGTCCATATATATTGCCGACAGACGTTTGAACAGGTGTAATAAACATCTGCACACTATGTGCTAATCTTATTGTACAGATCTCTTACTGGCGTTATTTCCCAGTCATTCCTGAGAGATCTAAACTTGTAGTATACTCGCTAGATCAAGTCACTCTAACTGCCTTCCTCCTGGTTTACTCCACATTCTAAATGTACTTAGCTTATTCTACAAATTGTACAACTAGGACTTCACATAAGAAGATTGTCTTATTTTCACAGACACATTATTGCTAAGACAGTCTTAAAGTGATAGTAATACTTCGTTTTATCTTTATTTTATGTTGTAGGCATTAAAAAAACATAAAGAACGATATAAGTCTTATCTCTCAAACCTTTATGGTTTGAGAGATATTCACAAGCAAAGTTTCCCCTCCCGCCCCTTTTACCTAGTGTAAGCCATCTCTTCTCGGATGTGGAATCCAGTCCATAGACCAGACAGATAACAGAAGGGGACAATCTTCTTCCTATGAGAACAATGAAAGCCCTGCCCCCCTTTTACCTAGTGTAAGCCATCTCTTCTCAGATGTGGAATCCAGTCCATAGACCAGACAGATAACAGCAGGGGGCAATCTTCTTCCTATGAGAACAATGAAATCCCTGCCCCCCTTGACAAGTTTTTCAGGTTTTTCCCTTATCTTAATTGAAGATTGTCCCTCTCTGCAGTCTACCTGGGCACCTCCCTTCTGATCTGGCTGAGCAGTGTTACATCAGTAAAAGGGGTGGGAGGGGGTCACTTTGTCATTGAATTACTCTTGAACTACAGCTCTGACAGTACTGAAATAACACTCTCCAAAGTCCAAATACTAAGATGATTAATTAGAGCTGATTTTATTATGAAACATTACTATCCCTTTAAGACATAAGACAGTTTTCTTATGTGGATACTGGATACTGAATCATTCCAGTGTTTCCTATTTGATTCTCAGTCTAACTTGTTCTAGCTTCTCTTTTTTTCTTGTACTGGATATTTACTCTGGGACCTGCAGTGAGCTCTTCATCAAATACGCACATTTATAATTTGCACTACTACTCCTATCAAGCAACTGCAGTTCCCTCTCTTTCCTGTCTGCCCCTAGCATCAAACATACAGCTGTTTCTCCCCAGCACAGACTGACAACATGCAGACACCCACTTCTATACCTAAAGATGGTGGGTGTAACACCATGTGGGAGAGATACATTGTTATTATTATTACTGACTTTGATGCAGCGATAAAATTGGGAAGATGTAGCTAAACTGCACTTTTCCCTGGAATTCTCATGCAAAGCGAAATGTGACGTTTTCTTGTGTTCGGCTCATTCCTGTCATCACTATACATTATAATCCATTCACTGTCTTTATGTCTGCCTAATGAAGTGTTAACCAGTAATAATGCGATTAGCAGAAAGAGTTTCAGATAGATGAAAGTTAAAGAGGAAACAGCTGGATTCCCAGTGATTTAGTCTGATGGTTTTGCTATAAAAATCCTTATTTTAAAGATCACAAAGATCAGACCCAGGAAATATCAGGGCTCCTTTAACCCTGTGGATGTTAATGAAGTCTCCAGCTCCTTGTTCCACAATATCTTGGAGATTTCTCCAGCACAGAAAGGGTTAACATAACATATTGCAAATAGAATCGATGTTCAGGAAGACATTTCCCACCCTGCCGTGTACGTCAGATCATTATTCAGTCTTCCCATGTTCATCCATGGGAATCCCAGGCTCTGCCTCTGCCCAGCTGGCGGCACCCTGACCCTGTCTCTATCATTGTGTCCCTGCAGAGTCCTGATCTCTATCATTATGTCCCTGCAGGGTCCTGACCTCTATCATTGTGTCCTGCGGGGTCCTGACCTCTATCATTGTGTCCTGCAGGACCTGACCTCTATCATTGTGTCCCTACAGGGTCCTGACCTCTGTCATTGTGTCCTGTGGGGTCATAACATCTGTCATTGTGTCTCTGGGGGGTCCTGACCTCTATCATTGTGTCCTGTGGGGTCCTGACCTCTATCATTGTGTCCTGCAGGATCCTGACCTCTATCATTATGTCCCTACAGGGTCCTGACCTCTGTCATTGTGTCCTGTGGGGTCATGACCTCTGTCATTGTGTCTCTGCAGGGTCCTGACCTCTATCATTGTGTCCTGCAGGATCCTGACCTCTATCATTGTGTCCTGCAGGGTCCTGACCTCTATCATTGTGTCCTGCAGGATCCTGACCTCTATCATTATGTCCCTGCAGAGTCCTGATCTCTATCATTATGTCCCTGCAGGGTCCTGATCTCTATCATTATGTCCTGTGGGGTCATAACCTCTGTCATTGTGTCTCTGGGGGGTCCTGACCTCTATCATTATGTCCTGTGGGGTCTTGACCTCTATCATTGTGTCCTGTGGGGTCCTGACCTCTGTCATTGTGTCCTGCAGGATCCTGACCTCTGTCATTGTGTCCCTACAAAGTCCTGACCTCTGTCATTGTGTCCTGTGGGGTTATGACCTCTGTCATTGTGTCTCTGCAGGGTCCTGACCTCTATCATTGTGTCCTGCAGGGTCCTGACCTCTATCATTGTGTCCTGCAGGGTCATGACCTCTGTCATTGTGTCTCTGCAGGGTCCTGACCTCTATCATTGTGTCCTGCAGGGTCATGACCTCTGTCATTGTGTCTCTGCGGGGTCCTGGCCTCTATCATTATGTCCTGTGGGGTCCTGACCTCTGTCATTGTGTCTCTGCAGGGTCCTGACCTCTATCATTGTGCCCTACAGGGTCCTGACCTCTGTCATTGTGTCCTACAGAGTCCTGACCTCTATCATTATGTCCTGTGGGGTCCTGACCTCTATCATTGTGTCCTACAGGGTCCTGACCTCTGTCATTGTGTCCTGTGGGGTCCTGGCCTCTATCATTATGTCCTGTGGGGTCATGACCTCTATGCTGTTGGATTCTGACTCTTCCCTGTCTCACTCTGCTTCCTTTGTTCTCTCTTTTAGGACCAGTTCCTTCCAGAGCTTCTTCTGTCATCGGACTGACCCCCCTCTGGGCTGTACTTTGTCTTCTCCTGATGAGCTAAACCCCTAAACCTGCCTGAGCTATTACCAATACCTCTCCCCCAACACCTCTCCCCAGTCTATTTCCAATATCTCCAACACCTCTCCCCAATCTATATCCAGTACCTCCATACCTTTCCCCAGTCTATATCCAGTACCCCCATACCTCTCCCCAGTCTATATCCAGTACCCTCCATACCTCTCCCCAGTCTATATCCAGTACCCCCCATACATCTCCCCAGTCTATATCCAGTACCCCCCATACCTCTCCCCAATCTATATCCAGTACCCCCATACCTCTCCCCAATCTATATCCAGTACCCTCCATACCTTTCCCCAGTCTATATCCAGTACCTCCCATACATCTCCCCAGTCTATATCCAGTACCCCCATACCTCTCCCCAGTCTATATCCAGTACCCCCCATACCTCTCCCCAATCTATATCCAGTACCCTCCATACCTTTCCCCAGTCTATATCCAGTACCCCCCATACCTCTCCCCAGTCTATATCCAGTACCCCCATACCTCTCCCCAGTCTATATCCAGTACCCCTATACCTCTCCCCAGTATATATCCAGTACCCCCATACATCTCCCCAGTCTATATCCAGTACCCCCAACACCTCTCCCCAGTCTATATCCAGTACCCCTATACCTCTCCCCAGTATATATCCAGTACCCCCATACATCTCCCCAGTCTATATCCAGTACCCCCAACACCTCTCCCTAGTCTATATCCAGTACCCCTATACCTCTCCCCAGTCTATATCCAGTACCCCTATACCTCTCCCCAGTCTATTTCCAATATCTCCAACACCTCTCCCCAATCTATATCCAGTACCTCCCATACCTCTCCCCAGTCTATATCCAGTACCCCCCATACCTCTCCCCAGTCTATATCCAGTACCCCTATACCTCTCCCCAGTATATATCCAGTACCCCCATACATCTCCCCAGTCTATATCCAGTACCCCCAACACCTCTCCCCAGTCTATATCCAGTACCCCTATACCTCTCCCCAGTATATATCCAGTACCCCCATACATCTCCCCAGTCTATATCCAGTACCCCCAACACCTCTCCCTAGTCTATATCCAGTACCCCTATACCTCTCCCCAGTCTATATCCAGTACCCCTATACCTCTCCCCAGTCTATTTCCAATATCTCCAACACCTCTCCCCAATCTATATCCAGTACCTCCCATACCTCTCCCCAGTCTATATCCATTACCCCCATACCTCTCCCCAGTCTATATCCAGTACCCCCCATACCTCTCCCCAGTCTATATCCAGTACCCCCCATACCTCTCCCCAGTCTATATCCAGTACCCCCCATACCTCTCCCCAGTCTATATCCAGTACCCCCCATACCTCTCCCCAGTCTATATCCAGTACCCCCATACCTCTCCCCAGTCTATATCCAGTACCCCCATACCTCTCCCCAGTCTATATCCAGTACCCCCTATACCTCTCCCCAGTCTATATCCAGTACCCCCCATACCTCTCCCCAGTCTATATCCAGTACCCCCATACCTCTCCCCAGTCTATATCCAGTACCCCCATACCTCTCCCCAGTCTATATCTAGTACCTCCCATAACTCTCCCCAGTCTATATCCAGTACCCCCCATACCTCTCCCCAGTCTATATCCAGTACCCCCATACCTCTCCCCAGTCTATATCCAGTACCCCCATACCTCTCCCCAGTCTATATCCAGTACCCCCATACCTCTCCCCAATCTATATCCATTACCCCCCATACCTCTCCCCAGTCTATATCCAGTACCCCCATACCTCTCCCCAATCTATATCCAGTACCTCCCATACATCTCCCCAGTCTATATCCAGTACCCCTGTACCTCTCCCCAGTCTATATCCAGTACCTCCCATAACTCTCCCCAGTCTATATCCAGTACCCCCCATACCTCTCCCCAGTCTATATCCAGTACCCCCCATACCTCTCCCCAGTCTATATCCAGAACCCTATACCTCTCCCCAGTCTATATCCAGTACCCCCATACCTCTCCCCAGTCTATATCCAGTACCCCCAACACCTCTCCCTAGTCTATATCCAGTACCCCTATACCTCTCCCCAGTCTATATCCAGTACCCCTATACCTCTCCCCAGTCTATTTCCAATATCTCCAACACCTCTCCCCAATCTGTATCCAGTACCTCCCATACCTCTCCCCAGTCTATATCCAGTACCCCCCATACCTCTCCCCAGTCTATATCCAGTACCCCCATACATCTCCCCAGTCTATATCCAGTACCCCCCATACCTCTCCCCAGTCTATATCCAGTACCTCCATACCTCTCCCCAGTCTATATCCAGTACCCCAATACCTCTCCCCAGTCTATTTCCAATATCTCCAACACCTCTCCCCAATCTGTATCCAGTACCTCCCATACCTCTCCCCAGTCTATATCCAGTACCCCCCATACCTCTCCCCAGTCTATATCCAGTACCTCCCATACCTCTCCCCAGTCTATATCCAGTACCCCCCATACCTCTCCCCAGTCTATATCCAGTACCACCATACCTCTCCCCAGTCTATATCCAGTACCCCCATACCTCTCCCCAGTCTATATCCAGTACCCCCATACCTCTCCCCAGTCTATATCCAGTACCCCCTATACCTCTCCCCAGTCTATATCCAGTACCCCCCATACCTCTCCCCAGTCTATATCCAGTACCCCCATACCTCTCCCCAGTCTATATCCAGTACCCCCATACCTCTCCCCAGTCTATATCTAGTACCTCCCATAACTCTCCCCAGTCTATATCCAGTACCCCCCATACCTCTCCCCAGTCTATATCCAGTACCCCCATACCTCTCCCCAGTCTATATCCAGTACCCCCATACCTCTCCCCAATCTATATCCATTACCCCCCATACCTCTCCCCAGTCTATATCCAGTACCCCCCATACCTCTCCCCAGTCTAAATCCAGTACCCCCATACCTCTCCCCAATCTATATCCAGTACCTCCCATACATCTCCCCAGTCTATATCCAGTACCCCTGTACCTCTCCCCAGTCTATATCCAGTACCTCCCATAACTCTCCCCAGTCTATATCCAGTACCCCCCATACCTCTCCCCAGTCTATATCCAGTACCCCCCATACCTCTCCCCAGTCTATATCCAGTACCCTATACCTCTCCCCAGTCTATATCCAGTACCCCCATACCTCTCCCCAGTCTATATCAGGTACCCCCTATACCTCTCCCCAGTCTATATCCAGTACCCCCCATACCTCTCCCCAGTCTATATCCAGTACCCCCATACCTCTCCCCAGTCTATATCCAGTACCCCCATACCTCTCCCCAGTCTATATCTAGTACCTCCCATAACTCTCCCCAGTCTATATCCAGTACCCCCCATACCTCTCCCCAGTCTATATCCAGTACCCCCATACCTCTCCCCAGTCTATATCCAGTACCCCCATACCTCTCCCCAATCTATATCCATTACCCCCCATACCTCTCCCCAGTCTATATCCAGTACCCCCCATACCTCTCCCCAGTCTATATCCAGTACCCCCCATACCTCTCCCCAGTCTATATCCAGTACCCTATACCTCTCCCCAGTCTATATCCAGTACCTCCCATAACTCTCCCCAGTCTATATCCAGTACCCCCCATACATCTCCCCAGTCTATATCCAGTACCCCATACCTCTCCCCAGTCTATATCCAGTACCCCCATACCTCTCCCCAGTCTATATCCAGTACCTCCCATACCTCTCCCCAGTCTATATCCAGTACCCCCTATACCTCTCCCCAGTCTATATCCAGTACCCCCTATACCTCTCCCCAATCTATATCCAGTACCCCCCATACCTCTCCCCAGTCTATATCCAGTACCCCCCATACCTCTCCCCAGTCTATATCCAGTACCCCCCATACCTCTCCCCAGTCTATATCCAGTACCCCCCATACCTCTCCCCAGTCTATATCCAGTATCCCCCATACCTCTCCCCAGTCTATATCCAGTACCCCCATACCTCTCCCCAGTCTATATCCAGTACCCCCTATACCTCTCCCCAGTCTATATCCAGTACCCCTATACCTCTCCCCAATCTATATCCAGTACCTCCCATACATCTCCCCAGTCTATATCCAGTACACCCCATACCTCTCCCCAATCTATATCCATTACCCCCATACCTCTCCCCAGTCTATATCCAGTACCTCCCATACCTCTCCCCAGTCTATATCCAGTACCCCCCATACATCTCCCCAGTCTATATCCAGTACCCCCCATACATCTCCCCAGTCTATATCCAGTACCCCCATACATCTCCCCAGTCTATATCCAGTACCCCCCATACCTCTCCCCAGTCTATATCCAGTACCCCCATACCTCTCCCCAGTCTATATCCAGTACCCCCCATACATCTCCCCAGTCTATATCCAGTACCCCTATACCTCTCCCCAGTCTATATCCAGTACCCCCATACCTCTCCCCAGTCTATATCCAGTACCCCCATACCTCTCCCCAGTCTATATCCAGTACCTCCCATACCTCTCCCCAGTCTATATCCAGTACCCCCATACATCTCCCCAGTCTATATCCAGTACCCCCCATACCTCTCCCCAGTCTATATCCAGTACCCCCATACCTCTCCCCAGTCTATATCCAGTACCCCCCATACATCTCCCCAGTCTATATCCAGTACCCCTATACCTCTCCCCAGTCTATATCCAGTACCCCCATACATCTCCCCAGTCTATATCCAGTACCCCCATACCTCAACCCAGTCTATATCCAGTACCCCCATACATCTCCCCAGTCTATATCCAGTACCCCCCATACCTCTCCCCAGTCTATATCCAGTACCCCCATACCTCTCCCCAATCTATATCCAGTACCCCCATACCTCTCCCCAGTCTATATCCAGTACCCCTATACCTCTCCCCAGTCTATATCCAGTACCCCCATACCTCTCCCCAGTCTATATCCAGTACCCCCATACCTCTCCCCAGTCTATATCCAGTACCCCCATACCTCTCCCCAGTCTATATCCAGTACCCCCCATACCTCTCCCCAGTCTATATCCAGTATCCCCCATACCTCTCCCCAGTCTATATCCAGTACCCCCATACCTCTCCCCAGTCTATATCCAGTACCCCCTATACCTCTCCCCAGTCTATATCCAGTACCCCTATACCTCTCCCCAATCTATATCCAGTACCTCCCATACATCTCCCCAGTCTATATCCAGTACACCCCATACCTCTCCCCAATCTATATCCATTACCCCCATACCTCTCCCCAGTCTATATCCAGTACCTCCCATACCTCTCCCCAGTCTATATCCAGTACCCCCCATACATCTCCCCAGTCTATATCCAGTACCCCCCATACATCTCCCCAGTCTATATCCAGTACCCCCATACCTCTCCCCAGTCTATATCCAGTACCCCCATACATCTCCCCAGTCTATATCCAGTACCCCCCATACCTCTCCCCAGTCTATATCCAGTACCCCCATACCTCTCCCCAGTCTATATCCAGTACCCCCCATACATCTCCCCAGTCTATATCCAGTACCCCTATACCTCTCCCCAGTCTATATCCAGTACCCCCATACCTCTCCCCAGTCTATATCCAGTACCCCCATACCTCTCCCCAGTCTATATCCAGTACCTCCCATACCTCTCCCCAGTCTATATCCAGTACCCCCATACATCTCCCCAGTCTATATCCAGTACTCCCCATACCTCTCCCCAGTCTATATCCAGTACCCCCATACCTCTCCCCAGTCTATATCCAGTACCCCCCATACATCTCCCCAGTCTATATCCAGTACCCCTATACCTCTCCCCAGTCTATATCCAGTACCCCCATACATCTCCCCAGTCTATATCCAGTACCCCCATACCTCAACCCAGTCTATATCCAGTACCCCCATACATCTCCCCAGTCTATATCCAGTACCCCCCATACCTCTCCCCAGTCTATATCCAGTACCCCCATACCTCTCCCCAATCTATATCCAGTACCCCCATACCTCTCCCCAGTCTATATCCAGTACCCCTATACCTCTCCCCAGTCTATATCCAGTACCCCCATACCTCTCCCCAGTCTATATCCAGTACCCCCATACCTCTCCCCAGTCTATATCCAGTACCCCCATACCTCTCCCCAGTCTATATCCAGTACCCCCCATACCTCTCCCCAGTCTATATCCAGTACCTCCCATACCTCTCCCCAGTCTATATCCAGTACCCCCATACCTCTCCCCAGTCTATATCCAGTACCCCCATACCTCTCCCCAGTATATATCCAGTACCCCCATACATCTCCCCAGTCTATATCCAGTACCCCTATACCTCTCCCCAGTCTATATCCAGTACCCCCATACCTCTCCCCAGTCTATATCCAGTACCCCCATACCTCTCCCCAGTCTATATCCAGTACCTCCCATACCTCTCCCCAGTCTGTATCCAATACCCCCATACATCTCCCCAGTCTATATCCAGTACCCCCCATACCTCTCCCCAGTCTATATCCAGTACCCCCATACCTCTCCCCAGTCTATATCCAGTACCCCCCATACATCTCCCCAGTCTATATCCAGTACCCCTATACCTCTCCCCAGTCTATATCCAGTACCCCCATACATCTCCCCAGTCTATATCCAGTACCCCCATACCTCTCCCCAGTCTATATCCAGTACCCCCATACATCTCCCCAGTCTATATCCAGTACCCCCTATACCTCTCCCCAGTCTATATCCAGTACCCCCATACCTCTCCCCAATCTATATCCAGTACCTCCATACCTCTCCCCAGTCTATATCCAGTACCCCTATACCTCTCCCCAGTCTATATCCAGTACCCCCATACCTCTCCCCAGTCTATATCCAGTACCCCCATACCTCTCCCCAGTCTATATCCAGTACCCCCATACCTCTCCCCAGTCTATATCCAGTACCCCCCATACCTCTCCCCAGTCTATATCCAGTACCTCCCATACCTCTCCCCAGTCTATATCCAGTACCCCTATACCTCTCCCCAATCTATATCCAGTACCCCCCATACCTCTCCCCAGTCTATATCCAGTACACCCCATACCTCTCCCCAGTCTATATCCATTACCCCCCATACCTCTCCCCAGTCTATATCCAGTACCCCCCATACCTCTCCCCAGTCTATATCCAGTACCCCCATACCTCTCCCCAATCTATATCGAGTACCCCCCATACCTCTCCCCAGTCTATATCCAGTATCCCCATACCTCTCCCCAGTCTATATCCATTACCCCCCATACCTCTCCCCAGTCTATATCCAGTATCCCCATACCTCTCCCCAGTCTATATCCATTACCCCCCATACCTCTCCCCAGTCTATATCCAGTACCCCCATATCTCTCCCCAGTCTATATCCAGTAGCTATTGGGAAGGAAGTGTTATGTCCCTTTTAGACATAATTCAGTGATAATGATGATGTTCTGTTCCTATAATGATCTCTGTATAAGAAAAAACTGTGACTAAAGAAAGTGAAATTGTCTATGTCTCTTCTGTACTTTTTTGTCTTATACAAATCTCATAAAGAACTCCTCATAAAGAACTCCTTCCAAGAAAGACTGTATCTTAAATTAACCCTATGGATGGCAGAGAAGCCTCCTACATCAAGCTTTATAATGCAGGGGTCCTTTTTCTTGTCAAGGGGGTTATGGTAATAAAGTTAAAGCTATTTTGGGTCCATTTCCCTTGGTCTGTAATTAATAACAACTTAGCCTCCCTCCTGTCTGTAACGAGGAACCATATCAACTCTACTGCCCGTCCTCTGTAATTGTCTTCTCCACAGAGTATTTCCCACTTTACCCTAACTACCCCACCCAAATAAAGACAACAAAAACACGTCTCCTGAGTCTTAAACTGGTAAAACTCGCACTCCACCCAAAATCTCCCCAGTTAAATCCAAACTATTCCCAAGGGGGAGTGGCACAAAGTCACTTTTTTCCAGAGGGAACTTTCACAGAAAACCCACAATTTGCTGGTTTTGATTGAAATTCCCAATCACAGAAACCCCATAAAATGTCTTAATTTTCGAACCCCAAAAGATTCCTGCAATAATTTTACCAATTTCTGCTAATGCCTTAAAATTCCAGTGGCTGGGGTCCAGAATGTGAGGTTCTATGGTTACTGTGTGACAAGGCTGGGGGTCAGTACGTGTGGTCTATGGTTACTGTAGGACAAGTCTGGGGTCAGTATGTGTGGTCTATGGTTACTGTAGGACAAGGGTGGGGGTCAGTACGTGTGGTCTATGGTTACTGTAGGACAAGTCTGGGGTCAGTATGTGTGGTCTATGGTTACTGTAGGACAAGGCTGGGGTCAGTATGTGTGGTCTATGGTTACTGTAGGACAAGGCTGGGGGTCAGTATGTGTGGTTCTATGGTTACTGTAGGACAAGGCTGGGGGTCAGTATGTGTGGTCTATGGTTACTGTAGGACAAGGCTGGGGGTCAGTATGTGTGGTTCTATGGTTACTGTAGGACAAGGCTGGGGGTCAGTAGGTGTGGGTCTATGGATACTGTAGGACAAGGCTGGGGTCAGTATGTGTGGTCTATGGTTACTGTAGGACAAGGCTGGGGGTCAGTAGGTGTGGTCTATGGTTACTGTAGGACAAGTCTGGGGTCAGTATGTGTGGTCTATGGTTACTGTAGGACAAGGCTGGGGTCAGTATGTGTGGTCTATGGTTACTGTAGGACAAGGCTGGGGGTCAGTAGGTGTGGGTCTATGGATACTGTAGGACAAGGCTGGGGTCAGTATGTGTGGTCTATGGTTACTGTAGTACAAGGCTGGGGGTCAGTATGTGTGGTTCTATGGTTACTGTAGGACAAGGCTGGGGGTCAGTAGGTGTGGTTCTATGGTTACTGTAGGACAAGGCTGGGGGTCAGTATGTGTGGTTCTATGGCTACTGTGGGACAAGGCTGGGGGGTCAGTATGTCTGGTTCTATGGTTACTGTAGGACAAGGCTGGGGGTCAGTATGTGTGGTTCTATGGTTACTGTGTGACAAGGCTGGGGATCAGTATATGTGGTTCTATGGTTACTGAAGGTCAAGGCTGGGGGTCAGTGTGTGTGGGTCTATGGTTACTGTAGGACAAGGCTGGGGGTCAGTATGTGTGGTTCTATGGTTACTGTAGGACAAGGTTGGGGATCAGTATGTGTGGTCTATGGATACTGTAGGACAAGGCTGGAGGTCAGTATGTGTGGGTCTATGGTTACTGTAGGACAAGGCTGGTGGTCAGTATGTGTGGGTCTATGGTTACTGTGTGACAAGGCTGGGGATCAGTATATGTGGTTCTATGGTTACTGAAGGTCAAGGCTGGGGGTCAGTGTGTGTGGGTCTATGGTTACTGTAGGACAAGGCTGGGGGTCAGTATGTGTGGTTCTATGGTTACTGTAGGACAAGGTTGGGGATCAGTATGTGTGGTCTATGGATACTGTAGGACAAGGCTGGAGGTCAGTATGTGTGGGTCTATGGTTACTGTAGGACAAGGCTGGTGGTCAGTATGTGTGGGTCTATGGTTACTGTGTGACAAGGCTGGGGGTCAGTATGTGTGGTTCTATGGTTACTGTGTGACAAGGCTGGGGATCAGTATGTGTGGGTCTATGGTTACTGTGTGACAAGGCTGGGGATCAGTATGTGTGGGTCTATGGTTACTGTAGGACAAGGCTGGGGATCAGTATGTGTGGTCTATGGATACTGTAGGACAAGGCTGGAGGTCAGTATATGTGGTTCTATGGTTACTGTAGGACAAGGCTGGGGGTCAGTATGTGTGGGTCTATGGTTACTGTGTGACAAGGCTGGGGGTCAGTATGTGTGGTTCTATGGTTACTGTGTGACAAGGCTGGGGATCAGTATGTGTGGGTCTATGGTTACTGTAGGACAAGGCTGGGGGATCAGTATATGTGGTTCTATGGTTACTGTAGGACAAGGCTGGATGTCAGTATGTGTGGGTCTATGGTTACTGTAGGACAAGGCTGGGGGTCAGTATATGTGGTTCTATGGTTACTGTAGGACAAGGCTGGGGGTCAGTATGTGTGGGTCTATGGTGTCACGGCAGAAATAACGATACTGGAGTCCGTACTACTTCACCAGAGCTTTATTAGGAAACACACATACAGGCAACGGTACAGTAAAGTACAATGCAACACGGGTGGCAGCAATACTGTTCTTCTGAAGTACAAGGAACTGAGCCCCAAAGATAGCCAGGAAGGACTCGACTCAGGTCCGCACCGGAGCTCCACTACCGGCCCGCAACTGCACCGCCAAAGGTATGAAACGCCCGACAGGTCCGCACCTGTACTAACCAAGGTAGGAACGCCCAACAGGTCTGCACCTGTACTAACCAAGGTAGGAATCGCCCGACAGGTCTGCACCTGTACTAACCAATGTAGGAATCGCCCGACAGGTCCGCACCTGTACAACAAAGATAGGAATTGCCCGACAGGTCCGCATCTGTACTACCAGAAACGAGGATCGAGAGGCCACTAGAGCTACCAAGGTGCCCAACAGCTATCCCCTGGAGCGTTTGTATGCTGGTTGCACAGTTGACAACCGTAGGCAAACCAAGGTAGATAGCGATATACAAGAATGCAAGGGAAATATGAAAACCCTGAGCAGTAGGTCAGATCCCAGAGGCAACAGGACCAACCAGCGTAACACACAGAACAGGAAATCAGGTAAAGCCAAACGTCAGCACCAGAACGGATAGTCAGCCAGGCCCGGGTCATTCACAGAGAGGGTAGTCTACCAGAGCCGCAGATTATGCACCAGAATGGTTGTCAGACAAGCCAATATCATACACAGAGGGGATAGTCAGAACAAGCCAATGGTCATAACCAGAACAGATAGTCAGTACTACAACCTCCCAACCACACTGGAAACCACGAAAGGGCAACTGAGAGTAGTGTCCAGTGGGTTATAAGGACCAGCCCCCAGGAAGAGGAAGAGACCAAAAAAGTGTGCCTGTCCCTTTAAATACAGACGCGCGTCTAGCTGGACGCGCGCCAAGGCACACTGAGAGCCCGCCGGAAGAGGCTGCAGCAGGCTGCAGAGAGGAACGGACCGCAGCGCCGCTGACACCGAATGCTGGCGAACCAACAGGTAAGGTAGCGGTCGGCTTGGCCGCCACCGCTACTGTGACATATGGTTACTGTAGGACAAGGCTGGGGGTCAGTATGTGTAGTTCTATGGTTACTGTAGGACAAGGCTGGGGGTCAGTATGTGAGGTTCTATGGTTACTGTAGGACAAGGCTGGGGGTCAGTATGTGTGGGTCTATGGTTACTGTAGGACAAGGCTGGGGGTCAGTATGTGTGGGTGTGTGGTTACTGTAGGACAAGGCTGGGGGTCAGTAGGTGTGGTTCTATGGTTACTGTAGGATAAGGCTGGGGTCAGTATGTGTGGGTCTGTGGTTACTGTAGGACAAGGCTGGGGGTCAGTATGTGAGGTTGTATGGTTACTGTAGGACAAGGCTGGGGGTCAGTATGTGTGGTCTATGGTTACTGTAGGACAAGGCTGGGGGTCAGTATGTGAGGTTGTATGGTTACTGTAGGACAAGGCTGAGGGTCAGTATGTGTTTCTATGGTTACTGTAGGACAAGGCTGGGGGTCAGTATGTGAGGTTCTATGGTTACTGTAGGACAAGGCTGGGGGTCAGTAGGTGTGGTTCTATGGTTACTGTAGAACAAGGCATGGGGTCAGTATGTGTGGTTCTATGGTTACTGTAGGACAAGGCTGGGGGTCAGTATGTGTGGGTCTATGGTTACTGTAGGACAAGGCTGGGGATCAGTATGTCTGGTTTTATGGTTACTGTAGGACAAGGCCGGGGGTCAGTTTGTGTGGTTCTATGGTTACTGTAGGACAAGGCTGGGGGTCAGTATGTGTGGTTCTATGGTTACTGTAGGACAAGGCTGGGGATCAGTATGTCTGGTTTTATGGTTACTGTAGGACAAGGCCGGGGGTCAGTTTGTGTGGGTCTATGGTTACTGTAGGACAAGGCCTGGGGTCAGTATCTGTGGGTGTATGGTTATTGTAGGACAAGGCTGGGGGTTAGTATGTGTGGTTCTATGGTTACTGTAGGACAAGGCTGGGGGTCTGTATGTGTGGTTCTATGGTTACTGTAAGACAAGGCTGGGGGTCAGTATGTGTGGTTCTATGGTTACTGTAGGACAAGGCTGGGGATCAGTATGTCTGGTTTTATGGTTACTGTAGGACAAGGCCGGGGGTCAGTTTGTTTGGGTCTATGGTTACTGTAGGACAAGGCTGGGGGTCAGTTTGTGTGGGTCTATGGTTACTGTAGGACAAGGCCTGGGGTCAGTATGTGTGGGTGTATGGTTATTGTAGGACAAGGCTGGTGGTCAGTATGTGTGGTTCTATGGTTACTGTAGGACAAGGCTGGGGGTCTGTATGTGTGGTTCTATGGTTACTGTAAGACAAGGCTGGGGGTCAGCATGAGTGGATCTGTGGTGTCACGGTTCCCAGGAATAAACCAGGAGTCAGTACGGTAAAGTAAAACAGTCTTTTATTAGAATAATCACAGTAATGCATGTAAACAGATAACACACAGAGGGCGATCAAAGAGGCAAGCACTGTATCAGAAATAGCAGTCTGCCAATAGATCCACCACACTGTCTGAGACTAGGCCTCAGCCCACTGGAGCCTAAAGGTAAATCGGAACACCCAAAGGACTAGCACTGAATCAGCCTGCAGTCAGTCTAGTAGTCTGATAGAGCCCCAGGTCCGCACTAGGATGGGTGTCTGTGAAGCAGGGACCCACACACAGAGGAAACAGACAAAGCCCCCTAGTCAGCACCAGAAAAGATAATCAGACAATCCGGGTCATACATGGAGTGGGTAGTCAGCCAGAGCCACAGGTTTGCACCAGATAAGATATCCACTGAAGCGTTGGTATGCTGGATGCACAGTGATCTGCAACTCTCATGGGAGGAAAAAAAAAATCCAGCCCCTGCTGGAGATGAGGACTTACGGATGATGCCTCTGACCAGCGCATCAGAAACATACTCCTCCATGACCCTGTTTTCCTCTACCGACAAGGGATAGACATGGCCCCTAAGAGGTGATGTGCCAGGAACAAGCTCCAGTGCACAATCGTATGGCCTGTGTGTTGGTAAGGCCCCGGCCTGGCTTTTACTGAACACCTCCTTAAAGGGTAAGTACTCCTCAGGTAATGCTGGAGAGGCAGCATTAGTCAGACAGGACAGGAGAGACATGATTCATAACACTATGGGGACCAGGCCAAAATGTCGCACGTGTGCCAATCCATCCTATGGTTGTGCCTTTGTAACCACGGAAACCCCAGCACGATGGCGTAATGTGGAGAGTTAATTACCTGAAACTTCATGGTTTCGGTGTGAAGGGCTCCCACCTTCAGGGTTAACAGAGTGGTCTCCTGCGTAATGTGAGATGGTAGCAGGGGTCTACCATCAATAGCCTCCATGGCCAGTGGAGAAGAGAGGGACTGCAATGGAACCTCTTTACTAGCCGCAAATTCCGCATCGATAAAGGAACCCGCAAAAGATACACCCCCTTAACATGGGCCTATCAGAAAAATTTTCTGGGGACTGCATTATGCCGTCTAAGATCTGTCCCTGACAGGATCTTGGGTGCGAGCGTTCTCCCGGGCTTACTGGGCAGGACCTCAGCCGATGTCTTGGTTTGCAGCAGTATAGACATAGTCCTTTCCTCCTCCTGAAGGCCCTCTCCTCCTTTGAAAGTCGGGTAGCATCCACCTGCATAGGTTCTCCCCCCTCAGATACAAGTCCAGGAGGCATGGGAGGTGAGGGAGGATAGGGTGGGCCAGTATTATGAGGAGAAAGTCTGCCCAGAGCCCTCTGCAGGTGCTCCTTAAACGAGGGTCGTTCTCTGAGTCTGGTATCTATAAGGATACAGAACAAAATTAACTCATCCAGCACGTTAGGTAAATCACAGGCCACAATTTCATCCTTCATGGAATTGTTAAGCCCCTGGAAGAAGGCGGGTACCAGGGCCTCATTATTCCAGCCTACCTCGGCTGCGTGAGTGCAAAACTCAATGGCGTACTCTTCCACAGTACGAACGCCCTGGCGAATGATAAGTATGTTTTTCGAAGCCAACAAACTCTGTGAAGTTATGCACAATTGGTTTATCAGACTCCCATAAAGGATTGGCCCATGCCAGTGCCTTGCCCGTGAGAAGAGAGATAAGGAATCCATCCTTACTGCACTCAGTAGGAAAGGCATGCGGCACCATCTCCAAATATATGCCAGTTTGGTTGAGAAACCCACAACACGACTCTGAGTCTCCCCCATACCGATGTGGGGATTGAGCGGAACCAGACAACCTGTTGATCGTGCCTGCATCATGAGAGGTAGGAACCACTGGAGCCAAGGGTGGAGGGGGGTAGGCCACCGTTTGTGGGTTTAGCTGTTCGAGATGCACAGTGCTCTGCAACAAGATCTGTAAGGCAAAAGATAACTGATCAATATGTTGATCTTGTGTCTCCATCCTATCCAGGATGCTTGGGAAAGCTGAATTATTATTACTGTCCGTATTCATGGCCCTTGCGTACTGTCACAGTTCCCAGGAATAAACCAGTAGTCAGTACAGTAAAGTAAAACAATATTTTATTAGAATAATCACAGTAATGCGGTAAACAGATAACACACAGAGGGTGATCAAAGAGGAAAGCACTGTATCAGAAATAGCAGTCCGCCAATAGATCCACCACACTGTCCGAGACTAGGCCTCAACCCACTGGAGCCTCAAGGTAATTCGGAAAGCTCAAAGGACTAGCACTGACTCAGCCTGCATGAAGTCTAGGAGTCTGATAGAGTCCCAGGTCCACAGTAGGATGGGTGTCTGTGGAGCGGGGACCCACACATGGAGGAAACAGACAGAGAGGATAGTCAGACAAGCCGGGTCATACACAGAGCGGGTAGTCAGCCAGAGTCACAGGTTTGCACCAGATAGGATATCCACTGAAGCGTTGGTATGCTGGATGCGCAGTGGGCAGAGCCCCAGGTCAACACCAGAGTGGGTAGTCAGACAAGCCAGGTCATACATGGAGCGGGTAGTCAGCCAGAGCCACAGGTTTGCACCAAAAAGGATGTCTAAGTCAAATCGGAATGCACAAGGAGAATGGTCAGACAGAGCCAAAGGTCAATACCAGAATGGATGCACAGACAGGCCGGGTCATACACAGTTCAGGTAGTCAGCCAGAGCCACAGGTCCGCACCAGATTGGGTGTCCATTACACAATGGGAGCAGGCAAAAGAGCATTCAGACAGAACCACAGGTCAGCACCAGAATGGATGGTCAGACAAGCCAGGTCATACACAGAGCCCAAGGGAAACAGAACTGTATGGTACAACAATGCAATGGGAGACAGGGATGAGGATGGGCACCACCACCACCACTAGCAGTCAGCTTTTGAAATTAGCGGAAATTGCAACTGGTCTAATTCCTGCTGCTGCTGAGATGAAAGGGCAGCAGGATGCTGATGAGCAGGTTAGTGTGCCATAGACCATTGTGGACACAGTGGGAATGGGGTCATCAAGTGATGCGGGTCTAGGACAGGTTCCACTTGCCAGCAGTAGCAATAATCCTGATCCTAGTTGTAGTGCTAAATCTGAGGCAGTAGCAGCAACAGCAGCAACATTATCCGCTGCCACAGACAATGAATGTGGAGGACAAGAAGAAAGAGGCCATTCTTCTCCACCTGGTCCCTATCCCTCCCCCCAGAAGTCATGGGTGTGGGAGTATTATTCTCTTCCGGTAGGCACAGTGCAGTCATCATCAACAACTGTACAGTGCAAAATTTGTGACAAGTCAGTGAGAAGACGAAAGGAGGGAACACACCTTGGCACAACCGCCCTGATAACACACGAAAAACAGACACCAAACATGTTAAAGCCAAGGACCCATTACAGAAATCTAGCACTGCTGTTACTGTACCCCCTGACTCCCCAGAAAGGTAGAGATCAAAGAGGAGGAAGAATAAAGAAACCCAGACAGACACTGGAAGTTCCATGACGAGTGAAACAACTAGCTCACCATCACCATCATCTTCTTCCTCTAGGGTAACAAGTACCTCTTCTGCCAATCTACCTCGTTCATCGTTACCTCCCCCGCCAAATGATAGGCACTCTGTTACTGTTGGGATATGGCAGTTTGTCTCTACCCAGTGCACACAGTGTGATGGAGGAGAATCGATACCAGGTCATCAGGTGGCATCTGAGGAGATTCCATCCCACAGAATATGGTAGGATGCTGGTAGCGAGGGTCCATCATTACTATTAAACTGTCAGCAAGTTGTCATGTGTCCTTAGCGGGTCTGGACAAGGGGTACAGTGACAGTGTCAGTACTTGGTTTCGGGTGTCATGGTGTTTGGATACAGTTGCGCCCCCAGATATTATTTACCACACACACTGTGCACATTGCAGTTACTGACGAGAGGCACAGTTCCTGCTCTAAAGGGAAAATATATATTATAATAACAACGCACCCATGAGACAGTCAGGAGGAGGAATAGAGGGAGGAGAGACAGTCAGGAGAAGGAATAGAGGGAGGAGAGACAGTCAGGAGGAGGAATAGAGGGAGGAGACAGTCAGGAGGAGGAATAGAGGGAGGAGAGACAGTCAGGAGAAGGAATAGAGGGAAGAGACAGTCAGGAGGAGGAATAGAGGGAAGAGACAGTCAGGAGGAGGAATAGAGGGAGGAGAGACAGTCAGGAGGAGGAATAGAGGGAGGAGAGACAGTCAGGAGGAGGAATAGAGGGAAGAGACAGTCAGGAGGAGGAATAGAGGGAGGAGACAGTCAGGAGGAGGAATAGAGGGAGGAGACAGTCAGGAGAAGGAATAGAGGGAGGAGACAGTCAGGAGAAGGAATAGAGGGAAGAGACAGTCAGGAGAAGGAATAGAGGGAGGAGACAGTCAGGAGGAGGAATAGAGGGAGGAGACAGTCAGGAGGAGGAATAGAGGGAGGAGACAGTCAGGAGAAGGAATAGAGGGAGGAGAGACAGTCAGGAGGAGGAATAGAGGGAAGAGACAGTCAGGAGAAGGAATAGAGGGAGGAGAGACAGTCAGGAGGAGGAATAGAGGGAAGAGACAGTCAGGAGGAGGAATAGAGGGAGGAGAGACAGTCAGGAGGAGGAATAGAGGGAGGAGAGACAGTCAGGAGAAGGAATAGAGGGAGGAGAGACAGTCAGGAGGAGGAATAGAGGGAGGAGAGACAGTCAGGAGAAGGAATAGAGGGAAGAGACAGTCAGGAGGAGGAATAGAGGGAAGAGACAGTCAGGAGGAGGAATAGAGGGAGGAGAGACAGTCAGGAGGAGGAATAGAGGGAGGAGAGACAGTCAGGAGGAGGAATAGAGGGAAGAGACAGTCAGGAGGAGGAATAGAGGGAGGAGACAGTCAGGAGAAGGAATAGAGGGAGGAGAGACAGTCAGGAGGAGGAATAGAGGGAGGAGACAGTCAGGAGGAGGAATAGAGGGAGGAGACAGTCAGGAGAAGGAATAGAGGGAGGAGACAGTCAGGAGGAGGAATAGAGGGAGGAGACAGTCAGGAGAAGGAATAGAGGGAAGAGACAGTCAGGAGAAGGAATAGAGGGAGGAGACAGTCAGGAGGAGGAATAGAGGGAGGAGACAGTCAGGAGGAGGAATAGAGGGAGGAGACAGTCAGGAGAAGGAATAGAGGGAGGAGACAGTCAGGAGAAGGAATAGAGGGAGGAGACAGTCAAGAGAAGGAATAGAGGGAAGAGACAGTCAGGAGAAGGAATAGAGGGAAGAGACAGTCAGGAGGAGGAATAGAGGGAGGAGACAGTCAGGAGGAGGAATAGAGGGAAGAGACAGTCAGGAGAAGGAATAGAGGGAGGAGACAGTCAGGAGGAGGAATAGAGGGAGGAGACAGTCAAGAGAAGGAATAGAGGGAGGAGAGACAGTCAGGAGAAGGAATAGAGGGAAGAGACAGTCAGGAGAAGGAATAGAGGGAAGAGACAGTCAGGAGAAGGAATAGAGGGAGGAGACAGTCAGGAGAAGGAATAGAGGGAAGAGACAGTCAGGAGAAGGAATAGAGGGAGGAGACAGTCAGGAGAAGGAATAGAGGGAGGAGAGACAGTCAGGAGAAGGAATAGAGGGAGGAGACAGTCAGGAGGAGGAATAGAGGGAAGAGACAGTCAGGAGAAGGAATAGAGGGAGGAGACAGTCAGGAGGAGGAATAGAGGGAGGAGACAGTCAGGAGAAGGAATAGAGGGAAGAGACAGTCAGGAGAAGGAATAGAGGGAGGAGACAGTCAGGAGAAGGAATAGAGGGAAGAGACAGTCAGGAGGAGGAATAGAGGGAGGAGACAGTCAGGAGGAGGAATAGAGGGAGGAGACAGTCAGGAGGAGGTATAGAGGGAAGAGACAGTCAGGAGAAGGAATAGAGGGAGGAGACAGTCAGGAGAAGGAATAGAGGGAAGAGACAGTCAGGAGAAGGAATAGAGGGAGGAGACAGTCAGGAGAAGGAATAGAGGGAAGAGACAGTCAGGAGAAGGAATAGAGGGAGGAGACAGTCAGGAGAAGGAATAGAGGGAGGAGACAGTCAGGAGAAGGAATAGAGGGAGGAGACAGTCAGGAGGAGGAATAGAGGGAGGAGACAGTCAGGAGGAGGAATAGAGGGAAGAGACAGTCAGGAGGAGGAATAGAGGGAAGAGACAGTCAGGAGGAGGAATAGAGGGAAGAGACAGTCAGGAGGAGGAATAGAGGGAGGAGACAGTCAGGAGAAGGAATAGAGGGAAGAGACAGTCAGGAGGAGGAATAGAGGGAAGAGACAGTCAGGAGAAGGAATAGAGGGAGGAGACAGTCAGGAGAAGGAATAGAGGGAGGAGAGACAGTCAAGAGAAGGAATAGAGGGAGGAGACAGTCAGGAGGAGGAATAGAGGGAGGAGACAGTCAGGAGGAGGAATAGAGGGAGGAGACAGTCAGGAGAAGGAATAGAGGGAGGAGACAGTCAAGAGAAGGAATAGAGGGAAGAGACAGTCAGGAGAAGGAATAGAGGGAAGAGACAGTCAGGAGGAGGAATAGAGGGAGGAGACAGTCAGGAGAAGGAATAGAGGAGGAGAGACAGTCAGGAGGAGGAATAGAGGGAGGAGACAGTCAGGAGAAGGAATAGAGGGAGGAGACAGTCAGGAGGAGGAATAGAGGGAGGAGACAGTCAGGAGGAGGAATAGAGGGAGGAGACAGTCAGGAGAAGGAATAGAGGGAAGAGACAGTCAGGAGAAGGAATAGAGGGAAGAGACAGTCAGGAGGAGGAATAGAGGGAGGAGACAGTCAGGAGAAGGAATAGAGGGAAGAGACAGTCAGGAGAGGAATAGAGGGAGGAGACAGTCAGGAGAAGGAATAGAGGGAAGAGACAGTCAGGAGGAAGGAATAGAGGGAGGAGACAGTCAGGAGAAGGAATAGAGGGAGGAGACAGTCAGGAGAGGAATAGAGGGAGGAGACAGTCAGGAGAAGGAATAGAGGGAGGAGACAGTCAGGAGAAGGAATAGAGGGAGAGACAGTCAGGAGAAGGAATAGAGGGAGGAGACAGTCAGGAGAAGGAATAGAGGGAGGAGACAGTCAGGAGGAGGAATAGAGGGAGGAGACAGTCAGGAGAGGAATAGAGGGAGGAGACAGTCAAGGAGAAGGAATAGAGGGAGGAGACAGTCAGGAGAAGGAATAGAGGGAGGAGACAGTCAGGAGGAGGAATAGAGGGAGAGACAGTCAGGAGAAGGAATAGAGGGAGGAGACAGTCAGGAGAAGGAATAGAGGGAGGAGACAGTCAGGAGGAGGAATAGAGGGAGGAGACAGTCAGGAGAAGGAATAGAGGGAAGAGACAGTCAGGAGAAGGAATAGGAGGAGACAGTCAGGAGAAGGAATAGAGGGAGGAGACAGTCAGGAGGAGGAATAGAGGGAGGAGACAGTCAGGAGAAGGAATAGAGGGAGAGACAGTCAGGAGGAGGAATAGAGGGAGGAGACAGTCAGGGAGAGGGAGGAGAGGAGAATAGAGGGAGGAGACAGTCAGGAGAAGGAATAGAGGGAGAGACAGTCAGGAGAGGAATAGAGGAGGAGACAGTCAGGAGGAGATAGAGGGAGAGACAGTCAGGAGAAGGAATAGAGGGAGAGACAGTCAGGAGAAGGAATAGAGGGAGGAGACAGTCAGGAGAAGGAATAGAGGGAAGAGACAGTCAGGAGAAGGAATAGAGGGAGGAGACAGTCAGGAGGAGGAATAGAGGGAAGAGACAGTCAGGAGAGAGGAATAGAGGGAGGAGACAGTCAGGAGAAGGAATAGAGAGAGGAGACAGTCAGGAGAAGGAATAGAGGGAAGAGACAGTCAGGAGAAGGAATAGAGGAGAGACAGTCAGGAGGAGGAATAGAGGGAGGAGACAGTCAGGAGGAGGAATAGAGGGAGGAGACAGTCAGGAGAAGGAATAGAGGGAGGAGACAGTCAGGAGGAGGAATAGAGGGAGGAGACAGTCAGGAGAAGGAATAGAGGGAGGAGACAGTCAGGAGAAGGAATAGAGGGAAGAGACAGTCAGGAGAAGGAATAGAGGGAGGAGAGACAGTCAGGAGAAGGAATAGAGGGAGGAGACAGTCAGGAGAAGGAATAGAGGGAGGAGACAGTCAGGAGAAGGAATAGAGGAGGAGACAGTCAGGAGAAGGAATAGAGGGAGGAGACAGTCAGGAGGAGGAATAGAGGGAGGAGACAGTCAGGAGAAGGAATAGAGGGAGGAGACAGTCAGGAGAAGGAATAGAGGGAGGAGACAGTCAGGAGGAGGAATAGAGGAAGGAGACAGTCAGGAGAAGGAATAGAGGGAGGAGACAGTCAGGAGAAGGAATAGAGGGAGGAGACAGTCAGGAGAAGGAATAGAGGGAGGAGACAGTCAGGAGAAGGAATAGAGGGAGGAGACAGTCAGGAGAAGGAATAGAGGGAGGAGACAGTCAGAGAAGGAATAGAGGGAGGAGACAGTCAGGAGAAGGAATAGAGGGAGGAGACAGTCAGGAGGAGGAATAGAGGGAGGAGACAGTCAGGAGAAGGAATAGAGGGAGGAGACAGTCAGGAGAAGGAATAGAGGGAGGAGACAGTCAGGAGGAGGAATAGAGGGAGGAGACAGTCAGGAGAAGGAATAGAGGGAGGAGACAGTCAGGAGAAGGAATAGAGGGAGGAGACAGTCAGGAGAAGGAATAGAGGGAGAGACAGTCAGGAGAAGGAATAGAGGGAGGAGACAGTCAGGAGGAGGAATAGAGGGAGGAGACAGTCAGGAGGAGGAATAGAGGGAGGAGACAGTCAGGAGGAGGAATAGAGGGAGGAGACAGTCAGGAGGAGGAATAGAGGGAGGAGACAGTCAGGAGGAGGAATAGAGGGAGGAGACAGTCAGGAGAAGGAATAGAGGGAGGAGACAGTCAGGAGAAGGAATAGAGGGAGGAGACAGTCAGGAGGAGGAATAGAGGGAGGAGACAGTCAGGAGAAGGAATAGAGGGAGGAGACAGTCAGGAGGAGGAATAGAGGGAGGAGACAGTCAGGAGAAGGAATAGAGGGAGGAGACAGTCAGGAGGAGGAATAGAGGGAGGAGACAGTCAGGAGAAGGAATAGAGGGAGGAGACAGTCAGGAGAAGGAATAGAGGGAGGAGACAGTCAGGAGAAGGAATAGAGGGAGGAGACAGTCAGGAGAAGGAATAGAGGGAAGAGACAGTCAGGAGAAGGAATAGAGGGAGGAGACAGTCAGGAGAAGGAATAGAGGGAGGAGACAGTCAGGAGAAGGAATAGAGGGAGGAGACAGTCAGGAGAAGGAATAGAGGGAGGAGACAGTCAGGAGAAGGAATAGAGGGAGAGAGACAGTCAGGAGAAGGAATAGAGGGAAGAGACAGTCAGGAGGAGGAATAGAGGGAGGAGACAGTCAGGAGAAGGAATAGAGGGAGGAGACAGTCAGGAGAAGGAATAGAGGGAGGAGACAGTCAGGAGAAGGAATAGAGGGAGGAGACAGTCAGGAGAAGGAATAGAGGGAGGAGAGACAGTCAGGAGAAGGAATAGAGGGAGGAGACAGTCAGGAGAAGGAATAGAGGGAGGAGAGACAGTCAGGAGAAGGAATAGAGGGAGGAGACAGTCAGGAGAAGGAATAGAGGGAGGAGACAGTCAGGAGAAGGAATAGAGG
>CM074725.1:4466817-4516785 GCA_037306005.1 Rhinophrynus dorsalis | reverse complement strand
TGGAATAGAGGAGGAGACAGTCAGGAGGAGGAATAGAGGGAAGAGACAGTCAGGAGAAGGAATAGAGGGAGGAGACAGTCAGGAGAAGGAATAGAGGGAGGAGACAGTCAGGAGAGGAATAGAGGGAGGAGACAGTCAGGAGGAGGAATAGAGGGAGGAGACAGTCAGGAGAAGGAATAGAGGAGGAGACAGTCAGGAGGAGGAATAGAGGGAGGAGACAGTCAGGAGAAGGAATAGAGGGAGAGACAGTCAGGAGAAGGAATAGAGGGAGGAGACAGTCAGGAGAAGGAATAGAGGGAGGAGACAGTCAGGAGAAGGAATAGAGGGAGGAGACAGTCAGGAGGAGGAATAGAGGGAGGAGACAGTCAGGAGAAGGAATAGAGGGAAGAGACAGTCAGGAGAAGGAATAGAGGGAGGAGACAGTCAGGAGAAGGAATAGAGGGAGGAGACAGTCAGGAGGAGGAATAGAGGGAGGAGACAGTCAGGAGAAGGAATAGAGGGAAGAGACAGTCAGGAGAAGGAATAGAGGAGGAGACAGTCAGGAGAGGAATAGAGGGAAGAGACAGTCAGGAGAAGGAATAGAGGGAGGAGACAGTCAGGAGGAGGAATAGAGGGAGGAGACAGTCAGGAGGAGGAATAGAGGGAGGAGACAGTCAGGAGGAGGAATAGAGGGAGGAGACAGTCAGGAGAAGGAATAGAGGGAGGAGACAGTCAGGAGGAGGAATAGAGGGAGAGACAGTCAGGAGGAGGAATAGAGGGAGGAGACAGTCAGGAGGAGGAATAGAGGGAGGAGACAGTCAGGAGAAGGAATAGAGGGAAGAGACAGTCAGGAGAAGGAATAGAGGGAGGAGACAGTCAGGAGGAGGAATAGAGGGAGGAGACAGTCAGGAGAAGGAATAGAGGGAGGAGACAGTCAGGAGGAGGAATAGAGGGAGGAGACAGTCAGGAGAAGGAATAGAGGGAGGAGACAGTCAGGAGAAGGAATAGAGGGAGGAGACAGTCAGGAGAAGGAATAGAGGGAGGAGACAGTCAGGAGGAGGAATAGAGGGAGGAGACAGTCAGGAGAAGGAATAGAGGGAGGAGACAGTCAGGAGGAGGAATAGAGGGAGGAGACAGTCAGGAGGAGGAATAGAGGGAGGAGACAGTCAGGAGAAGGAATAGAGGAGGAGACAGTCAGGAGAGGAATAGAGGGAGGAGACAGTCAGGAGGAGGAATAGAGGGAGAGACAGTCAGGAGGAGGAATAGAGGGAGGAGACAGTCAGGAGGAGGAATAGAGGGAGGAGACAGTCAGGAGAAGGAATAGAGGGAGGAGACAGTCAGGAGGAGGAATAGAGGAGGAGACAGTCAGGAGGAGGAATAGAGGGAGGAGACAGTCAGGAGGAGGAATAGAGGGAGAGACAGTCAGGAGAAGGAATAGAGGGAGGAGACAGTCAGGAGGAGGAATAGAGGGAGGAGACAGTCAGGAGAAGGAATAGAGGGAGGAGACAGTCAGGAGAAGGAATAGAGGGAGGAGACAGTCAGGAGGAGGAATAGAGGGAGGAGACAGTCAGGAGAAGGAATAGAGGGAGGAGACAGTCAGGAGAAGGAATAGAGGGAGGAGACAGTCAGGAGAAGGAATAGAGGGAGGAGACAGTCAGGAGAGGAATAGAGGGAGGAGACAGTCAGGAGAAGGAATAGAGGGAGGAGACAGTCAGGAGAGGAATAGAGGGAGAGACAGTCAGGAGAAGGAATAGAGGGAGGAGACAGTCAGGAGAGGAATAGAGGGAGGAGACAGTCAGGAGAGGAATAGAGGGAGAGACAGTCAGGAGAAGGAATAGAGGGAGGAGACAGTCAGGAGAAGGAATAGAGGGAGAGACAGTCAGGAGGAGGAATAGAGGGAAGAGACAGTCAGGAGGAGGAATAGAGGGAGGAGACAGTCAGGAGAAGGAATAGAGGGAGGAGACAGTCAGGAGAGGAATAGAGGGAGAGACAGTCAGGAGAAGGAATAGAGGGAGGAGACAGTCAGGAGAGGAATAGAGGGAGGAGACAGTCAGGAGAAGGAATAGAGGGAGAGACAGTCAGGAGAAGGAATAGAGGGAGAGACAGTCAGGAGGAGGAATAGAGGGAGGAGACAGTCAGGAGAAGGAATAGAGGGAGGAGACAGTCAGGAGGAGGAATAGAGGGAGAGACAGTCAGGAGAAGGAATAGAGGGAGGAGACAGTCAGGAGAAGGAATAGAGGGAGGAGACAGTCAGGAGAAGGAATAGAGGGAGGAGACAGTCAGGAGGAGGAATAGAGGGAGGAGACAGTCAGGAGAAGGAATAGAGGGAGGAGACAGTCAGGAGGAGGAATAGAGGAGGAGACAGTCAGGAGAAGGAATAGAGGGAGGAGACAGTCAGGAGAAGGAATAGAGGGAGGAGACAGTCAGGAGAAGGAATAGAGGGAGGAGACAGTCAGGAGGAGGAATAGAGGGAGGAGACAGTCAGGAGGAGGAATAGAGGGAGGAGACAGTCAGGAGAAGGAATAGAGGGAGGAGACAGTCAGGAGAAGGAATAGAGGGAGGAGACAGTCAGGAGAGGAATAGAGGGAGGAGACAGTCAGGAGGAGGAATAGAGGGAGGAGACAGTCAGGAGAAGGAATAGAGGGAGAGACAGTCAGGAGAAGGAATAGAGGGAGGAGACAGTCAGGAGAGGAATAGAGGGAGGAGACAGTCAGGAGGAGGAATAGAGGGAGAGACAGTCAGGAGAAGGAATAGAGGGAGGAGACAGTCAGGAGAAGGAATAGAGGGAGGAGACAGTCAGGAGAAGGAATAGAGGGAGGAGACAGTCAGGAGGAGGAATAGAGGGAGGAGACAGTCAGGAGAAGGAATAGAGGGAGGAGACAGTCAGGAGGAGGAATAGAGGGAGGAGACAGTCAGGAGGAGGAATAGAGGGAGGAGACAGTCAGGAGGAGGAATAGAGGGAGGAGACAGTCAGGAGAAGGAATAGAGGGAGGAGACAGTCAGGAGGAGGAATAGAGGGAGGAGACAGTCAGGAGAAGGAATAGAGGGAGGAGACAGTCAGGAGAAGGAATAGAGGGAGAGACAGTCAGGAGAGGAATAGAGGGAGGAGACAGTCAGGAGGAGAATAGAGGGAGGAGACAGTCAGGAGAAGGAATAGAGGGAGGAGACAGTCAGGAGAGGAATAGAGGGAGGAGACAGTCAGGAGAAGGAATAGAGGGAGGAGACAGTCAGGAGAAGGAATAGAGGAGGAGACAGTCAGGAGAAGGAATAGAGGGAGGAGACAGTCAGGAGGAGGAATAGAGGGAGGAGACAGTCAGGAGAGATAGAGGAGATAGAGGGAGGAGACAGTCAGGAGAAGGAATAGAGGGAGGAGACAGTCAGGAGAAGGAATAGAGGGAGGAGACAGTCAGGAGGAGGAATAGAGGGAGGAGACAGTCAGGAGGAGGAATAGAGGGAGGAGACAGTCAGGAGAGGAATAGAGGGAGGAGACAGTCAGGAGAAGGAATAGAGGGAGGAGACAGTCAGGAGGAGGAATAGAGGGAGGAGACAGTCAGGAGGAGGAATAGAGGGAGAGACAGTCAGGAGAAGGAATAGAGGGAGGAGACAGTCAGGAGAAGGAATAGAGGGAGGAGACAGTCAGGAGAAGGAATAGAGGGAGAGACAGTCAGGAGGAGGAATAGAGGGAGAGACAGTCAGGAGAAGGAATAGAGGGAGGAGACAGTCAGGAGAAGGAATAGAGGGAGGAGAGACAGTCAGGAGAAGGAATAGAGGGAGGAGACAGTCAGGAGGAAGGAATAGAGGGAGAGACAGTCAGGAGAAGGAATAGAGGGAGGAGACAGTCAGGAGGAGGAATAGAGGGAGGAGACAGTCAGGAGGAGGAATAGAGGGAGAGACAGTCAGGAGAAGGAATAGAGGGAGGAGACAGTCAGGAGGAGGAATAGAGGGAGGAGACAGTCAGGAGAAGGAATAGAGGGAGGAGACAGTCAGGAGAAGGAATAGAGGGAAGAGACAGTCAGGAGAAGAATAGAGGGAGGAGACAGTCAGGAGGAGGAATAGAGAGAGGAGACAGTCAGGAGGAGGAATAGAGGGAGAGACAGTCAGGAGAAGGAATAGAGGGAGGAGACAGTCAGGAGGAGGAATAGAGAGAGGAGACAGTCAGGAGGAGGAATAGAGGGAGGAGACAGTCAGGAGAAGGAATAGAGGGAGGAGACAGTCAGGAGGAGGAATAGAGGGAAGAGACAGTCAGGAGGAGGAATAGAGGGAGGAGACAGTCAGGAGAAGGAATAGAGGGAGGAGAGACAGTCAGGAGAAGGAATAGAGGGAGGAGACAGTCAGGAGGAGGAATAGAGGGAGGAGACAGTCAGGAGAAGGAATAGAGGGAGGAGACAGTCAGGAGGAGGAATAGAGGGAGGAGACAGTCAGGAGAAGGAATAGAGGGAGGAGACAGTCAGGAGAAGGAATAGAGAGAGGAGACAGTCAGGAGAAGGTATAGAGGGAGGAGACAGTCAGGAGGAGGAATAGAGGGAGGAGACAGTCAGGAGAAGGAATAGAGGGAGGAGACAGTCAGGAGAAGGAATAGAGGGAGGAGACAGTCAGGAGGAAGAATAGAGGGAAGAGACAGTCAGGAGAAGGAATAGAGGGAGGAGACAGTCAGGAGGAGGAATAGAGGGAAGAGACAGTCAGGAGGAGGAATAGAGGGAAGAGACAGTCAGGAGAAGGAATAGAGGGAGGAGACAGTCAGGAGAAGGAATAGAGGGAAGAGACAGTCAGGAGAAGGAATAGAGGGAAGAGACAGTCAGGAGGAGGAATAGAGGGAGGAGACAGTCAGGAGGAGGAATAGAGGGAGGAGACAGTCAGGAGAAGGAATAGAGGGAAGAGACAGTCAGGAGAAGGAATAGAGGGAGGAGACAGTCAGGAGAAGGAATAGAGAGAAGAGACAGTCAGGAGAAGGAATAGAGGGAAGAGACAGTCAGGAGAAGGAATAGAGGGAAGAGACAGTCAGGAGGAGGAATAGAGGGAAGAGACAGTCAGGAGGAGGAATAGAGGGAGGAGACAGTCAGGAGAAGGAATAGAGGGAGGAGACAGTCAGGAGGAGGAATAGAGGGAGGAGACAGTCAGGAGAAGGAATAGAGGGAGGAGAGACAGTAAGGAGAAGGACTAGAGGGAGGAGACAGTCAGGAGGAGGAATAGAGAGAGGAGACAGTCAGGAGGAGGAATAGAGGGAGGAGAGACAGTCAGGAGGAGGAATAGAAGGAGGAGACAGTCAGGAGAAGGAATAGAGGGAAGAGACAGTCAGGAGGAGGAATAGAGAGAGGAGACAGTCAGGAGAAGGAATAGAGGGAAGAGACAGTCAGGAGAAGGAATAGAGGGAGGAGAGACAGTCAGGAGAAGGAATAGAGGGAGGAGACAGTCAGGAGGAGGAATAGAGGGAAGAGACAGTCAGGAGGAGGAGTAGAGGGAGGAGACAGTCAGGAGGAGGAATAGAGAGAGGAGACAGTCAGGAGGAGGAATAGAGGGAAGAGACAGTCAGGAGAAGGAATAGAGGGAGGAGACAGTCAGGAGGAGGAATAGAGGGAGGAGACAGTCAGGAGAAGGAATAGAGGGAGGAGACAGTCAGGAGAAGGAATAGAGGGAAGAGACAGTCAGGAGAAGGAATAGAGGGAGGAGACAGTCATGAGAAGGAATAGAGGGAGGAGACAGTCAGGAGAAGGAATAGAGAGAGGAGACAGTCAGGAGAAGGAATAGAGGGAAGAGACAGTCAGGAGAAGGAATAGAGAGAGGAGACAGTCAGGAGAAGGAATAGAGGGAAGAGACAGTCAGGAGAAGGAATAGAGGGAGGAGACAGTCAGGAGAAGGAATAGAGGGAAGAGACAGTCAGGAGAAGGAATAGAGGGAGGAGACAGTCAGGAGGATGAATAGAGGGAGGAGACAGTCAGGAGAAGGAATAGAGGGAAGAGACAGTCAGGAGAAGGAATAGAGGGAGGAGACAGTCAGGAGGAGGAATAGAGGGAGGAGACAGTCAGGAGGAGGAATAGAGGGAGGAGAGACAGTCAGGAGGAGGAATAGAGGGAGGAGACAGTCAGGAGGAGGAATAGAGGGAAGAGACAGTCAGGAGAAGGAATAGAGGGAAGAGACAGTCAGGAGAAGGAATAGAGGGAGGAGAGACAGTCAGGAGAAGGAATAGAGGGAAGAGACAGTCAGGAGGAGGAATAGAGGGAGGAGACAGTCAGGAGAAGGAATAGAGGGAAGAGACAGTCAGAAGGAGGAATAGAGGGAAGAGACAGTCAGGAGAAGGAATAGAGGGAGGAGACAGTCAGGAGGAGGAATAGAGGGAGGAGACAGTCAGGAGAAGGAATAGAGAGAGGAGAGACAGTCAGGAGGAGTAATAAAGGGAGGAGACAGTCAGGAGGAGGAATAGAGGGAGGAGACAGTCAGCAGGAGGAATAGAGGGAAGAGACAGTCAGGAGGAGGAATAGAGGGAAGAGACAGTCAGGAGGAGGAATAGAGGGAGGAGACAGTCAGGAGAAGGAATAGAGGGAGGAGACAGTCAGGAGGAGGAATAGAGGGAGGAGACAGTCAGGAGGAGGAATAGAGGGAGGAGACAGTCAGGAGAAGGAATAGAGGGAAGAGACAGTCAGGAGAAGGAATAGAGGGAGGAGACAGTCAGGAGAAGGAATAGAGGGAAGAGACAGTCAGGAGAAGGAATAGAGGGAAGAGACAGTCAGGAGGAGGAATAGAGGGAAGAGACAGTCAGGAGGAGGAATAGAGGGAGGAGACAGTCAGGAGGAGGAATAGAGGGAGGAGACAGTCAGGAGGAGGTATAGAGGGAGGAGACAGTCAGGAGGAGGAATAGAGGAAAGAGACAGTCAGGAGAAGGAATAGAGGGAGGAGACAGTAAGGAGAAGGAATAGAGGGAGGAGAGACAGTCAGGAGAAGGAATAGAGGGAAGAGACAGTCAGGAGAAGGAATAGAGGGAAGAGACAGTCAGGAGGAGGAATAGAAGGAGGAGACAGACAGGAGAAGGTATAGAGAGAGGAGACAGTCAGGAGGTGGAATAGAGGTAGTAGACAGGAGGAGGAATAGAAGGAGGAGACAGTCAGGAGGAGGTATAGAGGGAGGAGACAGTCAGGAGGAGGAATAGAGGGAGGAGACAGTCAGGAGGAGGTATAGAGGGAGGAGACAGTCAGGAGGAGGAATAGAGGGAGGAGACAGTCAGGAGGAGGAATAGAGGGAGGAGACAGTCAGGAGGAGGTTTGAAAATCACTGATTTGGAAAATCTGCAGTGAATGAGAATTGTGGATTAGAGCGTTAGCAGCAAACAGTAGAGACAGGAATCTGTACGTAGAGACAGTGAGAGACTGCAGACAGGGAGACAGAGTCTGCTCTGAGACACACAGCTAGAGACAGTGCATATAGGGAGCAGGGCTGCAGCAGCAGACAGTTGCACAGAGCTGTGAGACAGCCACTGACAGTGATGTCTCTCTCTGATATTCGCCGTATCCTGATCAGTGACAGTCTGGCTCCAGCATGTGCCCAAATCCTGCGCTCTCAGGGGGGGATCGAGGTTACTGAGAACCCAGGACTGACCCCCCAACAGCTCATCTCTCAGATCAAGGTAAGAGAATGGGGTGATAATGGGGTGTACAGGGTGTACACTAGTGAGATAATGGGGTGATAATGTGGTGTACAGGGTGTACACTAGTGAGATAATGGGGTGTACAGGGTGTACACTAGTGAGATAATGGGGTGATAATGGGGTGTACAGGGGTGATACACTAGTGAGATAATGGGGTGTACAGGGTGACACACTAGTGAGATAATGGGGTGTACAGGGGTGATACACTAGTGAGATAATGGGGTGTACAGGGGTGATACATTAGTGAGATAATGGGGTGTACAGGGGTGATACACTAGTGAGATAATGGGGTGTACAGGGTGATACACTAGTGAGATAATGGGGTGATAATGGGGTGTACAGGGTGATACACTAGCGAGATAATGGGGTGATGATGGGGCAGTGCTCTCTGGGATAAGGGGGTGACAGTCAGGGGGTGATGATCGTGTTGGAGAGTTGTAATGGTGCAATGCTCTGCAGGCATATAGGTAATGTAAATGGTGCAAGGTTTTGCAGACAGAGGGGTAATGTTGCAATGCTCTGCAGGCAGAGGGGTATTGGTGCAATGCTCTGCGAACAGGGGTGTAATGTTGCAATGCTGTGCAGGCAGAGGGGTAATGGTGCAATACTGTGCAGGCAGAGGGGTAATGGTACAATACTCTGCAGGCAGAGGGGTATTGGTGCAATGCTCTGCTAACAGAGGTGTAATGGTGCAATGCTGTGCAGGCAGAGGGGTAAAGGTGCAATACTCTGCAGGCAGAGGGGTATTGGTGCAATGCTCTGCTAACAGAGGGATAATGGTGCAATGCTGTGCAGGCAGAGGGATAATGGTGCAATGCTGTGCAGGCAGAGGGGTAATGGTGCAATACTGTGCAGGCAGAGGGGTAATGGTGCAATGCTGTGCAGGCAGAGGGGTAATGGTGCAATACTGTGCAGGCAGAGGGGTATTGGTGCAATGCTCTGCTAACAGAGGTGTAATGGTGCAATGCTGTGCAGGCAGAGGGGTAATGGTGCAATGCTCTGGAGGAGACGTAATCCTCAGCAAGTCACTAGAGTTCAGTCAGCTCTGAACCAACAAGAAACTTCATTCATTTGTGAGTCTGATGCAAGAGAGGAGCGCTGTGTCAGCACCGGGGGGAGGGGCGCCCTGGGGATAACGAGGGGAGGAGGGAGAGGCAGCGAGTGTATCACGCCTGGTGTGTATATACACAGTGCTGCCAGGTGTGTGTGTAATACATATATATATATATACTAGCAATACTGACACTGCTTTGCACATGTAATAAACAGTGAGTGGCTTGTTGAATTGTCAGTGTTTAACTCTTTCAGCTCCAAAAAGCTGTGCAACAAATTGCAAAAGCACTGCCTTACACAACTCTCCATCAGTGAGCGTGTGTGTGAGAGCGTGTGTGTAGAGCATATTGTCTATAGCATTGTGTATAGCATGTTGTCTATTGCATTGTCTGTAGCATGTTGTCTATAGCATGTTTGTTTGTTGTATAACATATTGTCTATAGCATTTCACTGAAACTGTCTTCTACGTGTGATTGGTTTGTGCTCGGTTTGTGATTGGTTTGTGATCGGTTTGCGCTTGGTTTGCGATCGGTTTGCGCTTGGTTTGCGCTTGGTTTGCGATCGGTTTGTGATTGGTTTGCGATCGGTTTGTGCTCGGTTTGTGATCGGTTTGCAAGCACACATAGAAGACCGTTTCAGTGAAACAATTCTTTTTTACTAACGCGATCTCGGCTCTGCTGCAGAGCCGCCTGATGTAAATAAGACCGGATATCCCTGCAGTCAGTACAAGACTGAATTCAGGGAACGGGATGGGAGGGGGGACTTTGGTGCGGTTATCTCTCAGACCATAAAGGTTTGAGAGATGAACCTGGGGGCTATTACATTATTTTTTAAATGGCTACACTATGGGGAATAGTAATATTAAAGTATTACTATCCCTTTAAAGCATATTGTCTATAGCTTTTCCTATTGCATACAAATCTTGCTAATAATGTTTGGCCTATGGCGTTTTGCTTATTGTGTATACCATTTGGTGTTGCATATGGCATTTTGCGATTGGCGTATACCGTTTTGACATATTGCACATAGCCTTTTGCTTTTGACATATATAGTTTTGCATATGGCATGTTGCGTTTGGAGTATTGCGTATAATGTATGGCACTTGACTTCTTGTGTATAGTGTTTGGCATATGGCTTATATGGTATTGCATTTGGTCTATTGCATATGGAGTATAGCGTTTGCATATAGATTTAAGCGTATAGCTTCTGGTGTATAGTGTTATATAAAAATACAAACCTGTTATTAAAAGATATAAACTATCACAATACTAGATATTGGGGTATAGTAACATTATATGCACCCTCACTCGTACACAGAAATCATATAGAGGAGGAGAAGGATAACCTCCAATAGACGACACCAGGCAGGAACAATTGTAACTATGATCCAACACCTTGTGTTGGTTAAGTAGCTTAAATTAAATCTCAGGTGAATTATAGTTAATAAGTCCCAGAAAATACTTCAAATCGAAATATGCCGATGGCTCACGATCCCTCCAACAGACCGTCACCAAAATGTCTGAATCCTTTAGTATGTAATTTTATTTCCTTATGTACCTGGGTTCCACAGAGCACCGGAGCCCAAATATAAGGACATTATAACGGAAGCAAGAAGGGACCACGTCACCTTCCACCATCGTTCCCGGGGTCTCTCCCTCTCGGCACCGGACTGGCGCCTTCGAATCCACCGGTCGAGCAGATAGACAGTCCGGCTGTTGACTCGAAGAGGCGGCGTACCCTGAAGTAGTCAACGCTGTG
Organism: Rhinophrynus dorsalis; assembly: GCA_037306005.1. NCBI lineage: Eukaryota > Metazoa > Chordata > Amphibia > Anura > Rhinophrynidae > Rhinophrynus > Rhinophrynus dorsalis. Next base: position 4,506,359 of record CM074725.1, on the reverse strand, counting down.
TCGAAGGATGTGGGGTCGAGGAGGGGTTGACAGGGCTCCCGAGCAGTCGAGTGTCGCAGGCTGGACTCCGGGCAGTCGAGAGTGAAGCCTCAACTCCCAGTCGAACAGGGCAACAGGGAAAATGTTGCAGGAACCAAAAGAAAGTTCGAAGACAGATAATATCTGGAACTCAGTAGAAGCAGACAGAGTCCACGTTGCCACCTGACAGCATCCGAAGTTGGGTCGCAGGATGCTGGCAGCAGACGGTCGAATGATGCAGGAACCTTGGCTCAGATGGGAGTCAGAGTGGACACTTTAGATCATAAGAACACAAGACACCGGGACTCTTATTCACTCCAAAATAAGACTCTCTTTATTGTACAAAACCACACATATTTATACAGATCAACTACATTGAAATACACTGGCCAACCAGATATAATAGGGTGAGGGGCAGGGATAATACAATCCAAACATAAGACAAGAAACCAGCAGCAAATGGTAAGGACTAACACAATGGGAGCATTCACAGAGGTAATCAAATCACAACATATAATACAGAGGACTGACAACAGAGTTTTAGGTGATACAATAGGTGACTCACAGACTGAGGGGCGTGAATGGATTAACACACGGAAGGGGGTCTCAGTACCGTTCACAATACACTGGCTTGAGTGGCTACAATACACATGGAAAGTAATAATTAACCCTTACTGCCCATTTCCTTGGAAGCAAGCCAGCAGTCCATGATTGTCAGTCTCTTTGGGCCCAGAAATGTCCACAGTCTCTGGGGTTCTTGGGATAACAGTTCCAGGGCCAGACAAAGGCTCCAGTAACGGACTATACTCCGTTACAGACATTGAGTGTGTATTGCAGAGATATCGACTGTGTATTCCAGAGACATCGACTGTGTATTCCAGAGATATCGACTGTGTATTCCAGAGACATCGACTGTGTATTCCAGAGACATCGACTGTGTATTCCAGAGACATCGACTGTGTATTCCAGAGACATCGACTGAGTATTCCAGAGACATCGACTGAGTATTCCAGAGACATCGACTGTGTATTCCAGAGATATCGACTGTGTATTCCAGGTACATGGACTGTGTATTCCAGAGATATCGACTGTGTATTCCGGGTACATAGAGTGTGTATTCCAGGTACATAGAGTGTGTATTCCAGAGATATCGACTGTGTATTCCAGAGATATCGACTGTATCGACTGTGTATTCCAGGTACATAGAGTGTGTATTCCAGAGATATCGACTATGTATTCCAGAGATATCGACTGTGTATTCCAGGTACATGGACTGTGTATTCCAGGTACATGGACTGTGTATTCCAGAGATATTGACTGTGTATTCCAGGTACATGGACTGTGTATTCCAGAGATATCGACTGTGTATTCCAGAGATATCGACTGTGTATTCCAGAGATATTGACTGTGTATTCCAGAGATATTGACTGTGTATTCCAGGTACATGGACTGTGTATTCCAGAGATATCGACTGTGTATTCCAGAGATATCGACTGTGTATTCCAGAGATATTGACTGTGTATTCCAGAGATATTGACTGTGTATTCCAGGTACATGGACTGTGTATTCCAGAGATATCGACTGTGTATTCCAGAGATATCGACTGTGTATTCCAGGTACATAGAGTGTGTATTCCAGAGATATCGACTGTGTATTCCAGAGATATCGACTGTGTATTCCAGAGATATCGACTGTGTATTCCAGAGACATCGACTGAGTATTCCAGAGATATCGACTGTGTATTCCAGAGATATCGACTGTGTATTCCAGAGATATCGACTGTGTATTCCAGAGATATCGACTGTGTATTCCAGAGATATCGACTGTGTATTCCAGAGATATCGACTGTGTATTCCAGAGATATCGACTGTGTATTCCAGAGACATCGACTGAGTATTCCAGAGACATCGACTGTGTATTCCAGAGATATCGACTGTGTATTCCAGAGACATCGACTGTGTATTCCAGGTACATGGACTGTGTATTCCAGAGATATCGACTGTGTATTCCGGGTACATAGAGTGTGTATTCCAGGTACATAGAGTGTGTATTCCAGAGATATCGACTGTGTATTCCAGAGATATCGACTGTGTATTCCAGGGATATCGACTGTGTATTCCAGAGATATCGACTGTATCGACTGTGTATTCCAGGTACATAGACTGTGTATTCCAGAGATATCGACTATGTATTCCAGAGATATCGACTGTGTATTCCAGGTACATGGACTGTGTATTCCAGGTACATGGACTGTGTATTCCAGAGATATCGACTGTGTATTCCAGAGATATTGACTGTGTATTCCAGGTACATGGACTGTGTATTCCAGAGATATCGACTGTGTATTCCAGAGATATCGACTGTGTATTCCAGAGATATTGACTGTGTATTCCAGAGATATTGACTGTGTATTCCAGGTACATGGACTGTGTATTCCAGAGATATCGACTGTGTATTCCAGAGATATCGACTGTGTATTCCAGAGATATTGACTGTGTATTCCAGAGATATTGACTGTGTATTCCAGGTACATGGACTGTGTATTCCAGAGATATCGACTGTGTATTCCAGAGATATCGACTGTGTATTCCAGGTACATAGAGTGTGTATTCCAGAGATATCGACTGTGTATTCCAGAGATATCGACTGTGTATTCCAGAGATATGGACTGTGTATTCCAGGTACATGGACTGTGTATTCCAGAGATATCGACTGTGTATTCCAGAGATATCGACTGTGTATTCCAGGGATATAGACTGTGTATTCCAGGTACATGGACTGTGTATTCCAAAGATATCGACTGTGTATTCCAGAGATATGGACTGTGTATTCCAGAGATATCGACTGTGTATTCCAGGGATATGGACTGTGTATTCCAGGGATATAGACTGTGTATTCCAGAGATATCGACTGTGTATTCCAGAGATATCGACTGTGTATTCCAGGGATATAGACTGTGTATTCCAGGGATATAGACTGTGTATTCCAGGTACATAGAGTGTGTATTCCAGAGATATGGACTGTGTATTCCAGGTACATGGACTGTGTATTCCAGAGATATAGACTGTGTATTCCAGAGATATCGACTGTGTATTCCAGGTACATGGACTGTGTATTCCAGGGATATGGACTGTGTATTCCAGGGATATAGACTGTGTATTCCAGGGATATTGACTGTGTATTCCAGAGATAAAGACTGTGTATTCCTAACATGGAGTGTGTATTTCTGAGAGATCTACTGTGTATTCAACTGTGTATTCCAGAGACATGGACTGTACATGCCAAAGACATTGACTGTGTATTCCAGAGGGAAGGAGATGGTGGTGTAAGGTGACAATATGTGGGAAGGAGATGGTGGTGCAAGTTGATGATATGAGGGAAGGAGATGGTGGTGCAAGGTGACAATATGAGGGAAGGAGATAGTGGTTTAAGGTGACAATATGTGGGAAGGAGATGTGGTGCAAGGTGACACTATGTGGGAAGGAGATGTGGTGCAAGGTGACACTATGTGGGAAGGAGATGTGGTGCAAGGTGACACTATGTGGGAAGGAGATGGTGGTGCAAGGTGACAGTATGAGCGAAGGAGATGGTGGTGCAAGGTGACAGTATAAGGGAAGGAGATGTTGTGCAAGGTGACAATATGTGGGAAGGAGATGGTGGTGCAAGGTGACAGTATGAGCGAAGGAGATGGTGGTGCAAGGTGACAATATAAGGGAAGGAGATGGTGGTCTATATTGTGAGGGAAGGAGTGTCGCTCCAAGTGACATCTGCCAGATTTTCCTGTATAGCTGTTTGGCAAATCATCCATCTGCTACAGCCAACATCCAGCAGACTCTCCAGCTCAGCTGCTTAGCGAATCGTTTATCTGCTTCAGCCGACATCTGCCACCTCTCCTGTTCAGCTCTTAGTGAATTGTCTATCTGCGTCAGCTTCCTCTGCTATCCTAGGGCTGTCTTCTATCCACACTCTGGATTCATTTGCTAGAAGTCACATAATGTGATCTGGCCAGAGAAAACAGCCCCAGAACAGCAGGGGAGGATGACGCAGATAGACGATTCACTAACCATCTGAATAGGACATGCTGGTGGATGTCTCTTGGAGTAAAATTCGTACACTGTGTCACACAAGCTCAGGTTAGGACAGAGAGATCAGAGCAGAGAGGATACAAGCTGAGGTCAGGACTGTAGAAATCATAGTGGTCAGGATACAAGCCGAGTTCAGGCCTGCAGAGATCATACTTGTCAGGATACAAACTGAGATCAGAACTGGGGAGATCAGAGTGGTCAGGATACAAGCAGAGGTCAGAACTGTAGAGATCAAAGTGGTCAGGATACAAGCCGAGGTCAGAACTGCAGAGATCAAAGTGGTCAGGATACAAGCCAAGGTCAGGACTGGAGAGATCAGAGCGGTCAAGATACAAGCCAAGGGCAGGACTGGAGAGATCAGAGTGGTCAGGATACAAATTGAGATCAGAACTTGAGAGATAAAAGCGGTCAGGATACAAACTGAGTTTAGAGAGTTCAGAATACAAGCTGAAGCTGGTACCACGTAGTCAGGACTGAAGGAAAGGACTCTCAAGGTCAGGCTACACCAGGAAAGATCCATGATAAGAGTACAGAGACTGAAGAAAGGAATTTAAACACCCTCTGTCCAGTGTAAGAAGATGAGGCTTAGTAGGTAGCACAGGTAGAGCTGTGACAAGGAGATGGTGGAATTTGTCTGTGTTGAGGAGTGACAAGGTCAATGATGTGGATATGAAGGACGGACATAGTGGAAGATGATATGGAGGAGAAACAAGGTCAATCATGTTGTTATGCGTAAGGGACATGGTAGAAAATTGTAATCTTCAACTGAGATCTAATTTAATGCATAATAGACAACATTATATGGTCATCTAAAGGAAAATTATCCCAGGTCGCCATAACATTCTAGTGCAATAGCAGTAGCTGCAATATGTTCATTTCCCAGATACCTAGGGCACCTTCTAGGCACACTGATCTAGGAGGAGGGTCCATGTTGCCCAGCACTTTCCATCAGTTATCTACTCTGTGCTCTATATTGGTGTTTGAGCCTTAATGTTTAATTGGTTCTATTTACTGTTCTCCAGTGGACTGATTGTAAACAAACGTGTACAGGGCCACAGGAGCAATATGGTGAATGGTGCATGAGCGCAAATGTATCTGGGATATAAAGTTGAGGATCAACTTAATTGTGGCTATTGCATGAATACTTCATGGTGCTGTAGGACTTTGAAAGGCGTTTTAGTTAAACCTGTTTCTAATTAACTTTAAGATGTTATTATAAAGCCAGACAAAGCAATGGCTAAATTATCTCAATTTCTTATATAGTTACATAGTAACATAGTAGTTTAGGTTGAAAAAAGACTTGCGTCCATCAAGTTCAACCCTTTTCCTATTCCTGTTTACCATTGTTGATCAAATTCTGCCTTGAATGGGGGGAAAAAATTCCTTCTTGATTCCAAACAGAAATCAGATTCCTCCCTGGATCAACAAGCCCTAAGTAAATATTAATCCCAATACTAACATACATAGCCCTCTATGTTATGCGCTTTTAAATAAGTATCCAGGCCCGTTTTAAAGGCATCTAATATATTTCTGCTTCTGCTCTCCCTCCAGGACTATGATGGGCTCATTGTACGTTCAGCCACCAAAGTCACATCTGAAGTACTTACTGCAGGGTCCAGACTCAAACTTGTTGGCCGAGCAGGCACCGGAGTGGACAATGTGAATGTGGAATGTGCCACCAGAAATGGGATCATCGTAATGAAGTAAAGTATCACTTTGTGTTATTATTGAGGCTCATTGTCCCATAGATTTCCCTCTGTCTGTGTCACCCTACAGTGGGAGGGACAGACTCCATGTCCTAAAGCTCCCTTCTGATATCTCCCTTCTGACTGTGTCACCCTACCATGTGAAGGGCAGTCTATCACTTATCACCCTTGTTTTTACTCTGCAGCACCCCCACAGGTAACAGTATCAGTGCAGCGGAGCTAACCTGTGGGCTGATTCTGAGTCTCTCCAGGTGAGTGAGCAGTAGGGGGTTGCAATGTGGATGCGCGGTGTCTGGGTGAATGATCATTAAGCGTCTCACCCTCCCCTCTCTTTTCAGACAAATTCCACAGGCTGCAGGGTCCATGAGAGATGGGAAATGGGATCGGAAGAAGGTGAGCATACAGCTGGGACACCTGGGAAGGAGTAGAGTACTCCATATTGAATATGAGGCCTTATCAAGGATTTATGTAGAGCTAGATTTATATTCCAATTCCTTACATCTATACCCATTTTTATACAGCATTAACTAGGAGGGAGAGGAGGGAAAATGATAAACAAGGAGGAGAGGGGACAGAGGAGATAAGAAATGATACGGGAAGATGGGGAGAGTGGATACAGGAGAGGGGTAATGATACAGGAAGATGAGTGGATACAAGAGAGGGGTAATGATACAGGGAGATGAGGAGAGTGGATACAGGAGAGGGGTAATGATACAGGGAGATGAGTGGATACAGGAGAGGGGTAATGATACAGGGAGATGAGGAGAGTGGATACAGGAGAGGGGTAATGATACAGGGAGATGAGTGGATACAGGAGAGGGGTAATGATACAGGGAGATGAGGAGAGTGGATACAGGAGAGGGGTAATGATACAGGGAGATGAGGAGAGTGGATACAGGAGAGGGGTAATGATACAGGGAGATGAGGAGAGTGGATACAGGAGAGGGGTAATGATACAGGGAGATGAGAGTGGATACAAGAGAGGGGTAATGATACAGGGAGGTGAGAGTGGATACAGGAGAGGGGTAATGATACAAGGAGATGAGGAGAGTGGATACAGGAGAGGGGTAATGATACAGGGAGATGAGAGTGGATACAGGAGAGGGGTAATGATACAGGGAGATGAGGAGAGTGGATACAGGAGAGGGGTAATGATACAAGGAGATGAGGAGAGTGGATACAGGAGAGGGGTAATGATACAGGGAGATGAGTGGATACAGGAGAGGGGTAATGATACAGGGAGATGAGGAGAGTGGATACAGGAGAGGGGTAATGATACAGGGAGATGAGGAGAGTGGATACAGGAGAGGGGTAATGATACAAGGAGATGAGGGGAGTGGATACAGGAGAGGGGTAATGATACAGGGAGATGAGGAGAGTGGATACAGGAGAGGGATAATGATACAAGGAGATGAGGGGAGTGGATACAGGAGAGGGGTAATAATGATACAGGGAGATGAGGAGAGTGGATACAGGAGAGGGGTAATGATACAGGGAGATGAGGAGAGGGGTAATGATACAGGAGAGGGGTAATGATACAGGGAGATGAGGAGAGTGGATACAGGAGAGGGGTAATGATACAGGGAGATGAGGAGAGTGGATACAGGAGAGGGGTAATGATACAGGGAGATGAGGAGAGTGGATACAGGAGAGGGGTAATGATACAGGAGAGGGGTAATGATACAGGGAGATGAGGAGAGTGGATACAGGAGAGGGGTAATGATACAGGGAGATGAGGAGAGTGGATACAGGAGAGGGGTAATGATACAGGGAGATGAGGAGAGTGGATACAGGAGAGGGGTAATGATACAGGAGAGGGGTAATGATACAGGGAGATGAGGAGAGTGAATACAGGAGAGGGGTAATGATACAGGAGAGGGGTAATGATACAGGGAGATGAGGAGAGTGGATACAGGAGAGAGGTATTGATACAAGGAGATGAGGAGAGTGGATACAGGAGAGGGGTAATGATACAGGGAGATGAGGAGAGTGGATACAGGAGAGGGGTAATGATACAGGGAGATGAGGAGAGTGGATACAGGAGAGGGGTAATGATACAGGGAGATGAGGAGAGTGGATACAGGAGAGGGGTAATGATACAGGGAGATGAGGAGAGTGGATACAGGAGAGGGGTAATGATGCAGGGAGATGAGGAGAGTGGATACAGGAGAGGGGTAATGATACAGGGAGATGAGGAGAGTTGATACAGGAGAGGGGTAATGATACAGGGAGATGAGGAGAGTGGATACAGGAGAGGGGTAATGATACAGGGAGATGAGGAGAGTGGATACAGGAGAGGGGTAATGATACAGGTAGATGAGAGGGGTAATGATACAGGGAGATGAGGAGAGTGGATACGGGAGAGGGGTAATGATACAGGGAGATGAGGAGAGTGGATACAGGAGAGGGGTAATGATACAGGGAGATGAGGAGAGTGGATACAGGAGAGGGGTAATGATACAGGGAGATGAGGAGAGTGGATACAGGAGAGGGGTAATGATACAGGGGGATGAGGAGAGTGGATACAGGAGAGGAGTAGTGGATACAGGAGAGGAGTAATGATACAGGGAGATGAGTGGATACAGGAGAGGGGTAATGATACAGGGAGATGAGGAGAGTGGATACAGGAGAGGGGTAATGATACAGGGAGATGAGAGTGGATACAGGAGAGGGGTAATGATACAGGTAGATGAGAGTGGATACAGGAGAGGGGTAATGATACAGGAGAGGGGTAATGATACAGGGAGATGAGGAGAGTGGATACAGGAGAGGTGTATTGATACAAGGAGATGAGGAGAGTGGATACAGGAGAGGGGTAATGATACAAGGAGATGAGGAGAGTGGATACAGGAGAGGTGTAATGATACAGGGAGATGAGGAGAGTGGATACAGGAGAGGTGTATTGATACAAGGAGATGAGGAGAGTGGATACAGGAGAGGGGTAATGATACAAAGAGATGAGGAGAGTGGATACAGGAGAGGGGTAATGATACAGGGAGATGAGGAGAGTGGATACAGGAGAGGTGTATTGATACAAGGAGATGAGGAGAGTGGATACAGGAGAGGGGTAATGATACAAGGAGATGAGAGTGGATACAGGAGAGGTGTATTGATACAAGGAGATGAGGAGAGTGGATACAGGAGAGGGGTAATGATACAAGGAGATGAGAGTGGATACAGGAGAGGGGTAATGATACAGGGAGATGAGGAGAGTGGATACAGGAGAGGGGTAATGATACAAGGAGATGAGGAGAGTGGATACAGGAGAGGTGTATTGATACAAGGAGATGAGGAGAGTGGATACAGGAGAGGTGTAATGATACAGGGAGATGAGGAGAGTGGATACAGGAGAGGTGTATTGATACAAGGAGATGAGGAGAGTGGATACAGGAGAGGGGTAATGATACAAGGAGATGAGGAGAGTGGATACAGGAGAGGGGTAATGATACAGGGAGATGAGGAGAGTGGATACAGGAGAGGGGTAATGATACAGGGAGATGAGGAGAGTTGATACAGGAGAGGGGTAATGATACAGGGAGATGAGGAGAGTGGATACAGGAGAGGTGTATTGATACAAGGAGATGAGGAGAGTGGATACATGATGGAGGTAATGATACACGGAGATGAGTATGGTGCAGGGTATGGGAAATGGTAATGTTAAGGATTTTCTCTTAAGGAGTTGTCTTCTTCCTTATCCCTCAATCCTCTGCAGTTTCTCCTCTTGTCATCTGTACTCTTCTCATGGCCCGTGTTTCTCTATCTTTCTGTCCTTGTTCTCCAGTACATGGGATCTGAACTCTGTGGGAAGACGCTGGGAATCTTGGGTCTGGGCCGAATTGGGAAGGAGGTGGCTATTCGAATGCAGTCATTCCAGATGACGGTGAGAAACAACCCCATTATGAAGTATCACTAGTCTCCTCCTACTCACAACTCTCACTGCTCCAGATTCTTTCCTTTCACCAATCCCACTTCGCCTTTCACTGCTCCCACCTCTTTCCTCTCACCTGTCACTACTCCTGCCATTATTATCCTTTCACCACTTTCATCATTTCACCATCTTCTTCCCCTAGCCATCTTCTTCCCCTAGCCATCTTCGTCCCCTAGCCATCTTCTTCCCCTAGCCATCTTCGTCCCCTCTCCATCTTCGTCCCCTCTCCATCTTCGTCCCCTCTCCATCTTCATCCCCTCTCCATCTTTGTCCCCTCGCTATCATTGGTCCCTTGCCATGTTCGTCCCCTCTCTATCTTTGTCTCCTTTCTATCTTCCTCCCCTTTCTCTCTTCATCTCCTCGCCCTCTTTGTCCCCACAAACCCTCTTTGTCCCTTTCTCCATCTTTGTCCCTTTCTCCATCTTTGTCAGTCCCTTCTCCATCTTTGTCCCTTTTCCATCTTTGTCTCCTCACCATCTTTGTCCCTTCTCCATCTTTGTCAGTCCCTTCTCCATCTTTGTCCCCTCGCCATCTTTGTCCCCTCAACCATTTTTGTCAATCCCTTCTTCATCTTTGTCAATCCTTTCTCCATCTTTGTCAATACCCTCGCCATCATTGTCCCCTCACCATCTTTGTCCTCTCAACCATCTTTGTCAGTCCCCTCGCCATCTTTGTCCTCTCTATCTTTGTCCCCTCTCTATCTTTGTCCCCTAGCTTTCATTGTCCCTTCTCCATCTTTGTCCCTTCTCCATCTTTGTCAATCCCTTCTCCATCTTTGTCCTCTCAACTATCCTTGTCCCCTCTCCATCTTTCTCCCTTCACTATCTTTGTCCCCTCTCCATCTTTGTCTCCTCGCCATCTTTGTTCCTCTCAACCATCTTTGTCCCTTCTCTATCTTTGTCCCTTCTCCATTTTCGTCCACTCACTATCATTGTCCCCTCTCCATCCCCTCACTATCACTGTCCCCTCTCTATCTTCATCCATTTCCCATGTCTTCTAACTTGCTGAGAAATCCCTTAGCTCCCCCTTTCCCACTCTAACCAATTTTCTCCTTCCTTAGACCATCGGTTATGACCCCATCATCCCCCCAGAGGTGACTGCACAATTTGGAGTTCAACAGTTTCCACTGGAAGAAATTTGGGAACAGTGTGATTATATCACTGTTCACACCCCTCTTCTACCCTCCACCACAGGTATATACAGCTCTTATTTATAATATGTTGTACAGTGTAACTATCGGTCCCCTCATTTTTCTGTCACATCCCCAAACACTCATCTTATTTCTTTTTCATTTCTCTCCATGTGAATTCTGACTCCCAGGGCTGATAAATGACGCCGCCTTCTCGAAGTGCAAACGTGGAGTCCAGGTTATAAATTGTGCACGAGGGGGCATCATAGATGAGGCAGCACTATTACGGGCTCTGGAGAGTGGGCAGTGTGGAGGGGCTGGGCTTGATGTCTTCACTGAGGTGAGTGGGTACTGGATCCATCTCTCACACAGGGTCACACTTGTCTCTGGTTGGGCTACGGCTACTCTCCCCAGGGGACTAAAGCATTTCCCCCCTCCCAGGACTGAGTTGCCCCAATGTGATTGACCTCCCTTCACCACCCAGGAATAGAGCCATCTTCCCAGGTATTCAATCTCCTCCAGGACTGAACACTTTTCCCCCAAGGGAGCAAGTTAATTCTCACCGGGGATTAAGCTGCTTCACCTGACAGTGCCTGAGCCATCAACCCGCCAGAGACAAAGTCCCACCCAGTGGCCATTTTATCCTCCCTCACCAGGGACTGACTTGTGCTTTATTTTTGATTGGATGTGCCTCCTCTAGGAACCCCCCAGGGATCGTGCCCTGGTAGACCACCCATTAGTCATCAGCCTCCCCCACCTGGGGGCCAGCACACACGAAGCTCAAAACCGATGTGGGGAGGAGATTGCTCTGCAGATCGTGGATCTGGTGAAGGAGAAAGCTCTGCTTGGGTCGGTGAGTCTACTGGGTCCATACTGGGATATTTTACATCCATATGGAGGTAAACTAGATAGGATATTCTCTAAGATGCTGCACTAAGATAGGCAGTGGAACAATTTTTTTCAAGCTCATCCTAACCCCAATGTTCTAAGCTACACTGACATATGTCCCCTGTGCAGCTCTTGGACCAAGGGAGGTGAAGGAACTTTATTTCATTGTGCTCCGTTCCTCCTCACTGTATTTCACTCCATGTGTTAACAAGGTGCAGAGGACATGGCGTGACAATTCCATTTTGCAGGTATAGGGTAGGCATTCAGGGCTCCCTGGCAGTACATTTAAATGATGCCAGAGTGTGTGTGACGATATTTTGTCAGGATTTAGAGAAATCTCAGACTTTTCCCAGTCATGATCAATGAGTTAATGACACCAGTGGCTGGGAGTAATCTTGGCTATCCCGGTTATTCCAAAGACCAGCACTGAGTGTCCCTTCAGTTCTGCAGCATCACATACCTTTCCTCCGGGCCCTTAGTAGGCCGTGTCTTTACCATTTCCCTGCGGTTCTCAGTCCTTTCCTCCGGCCCTTATCAGGCCGTGTCTTTACTATTTCCCTGCAGTTCTCAGTCCTTTCCTCCAGGAGCTTAGCAGGCTGTGTCTTTACCATTTCTCACTCAGGCCTTTCCTCTGTGCCCTTAGCAGGCCGTGTCTTTATCATTTCCCTGCAGTTCTCAGTCCTTTCCTCCAGGAGCTTAGCAGGCTGTGTCTTTACCATTTCTCACTCAGTCCTTTCCTCTGTGCCCTTAGTAGGCCGTGTCTTTACCATTTCCCTGCGGTTCTCAGTCCTTTCATCCGGCCCTTATCAGGCCGTGTCTTTACTATTTCCCTGCAGTTCTCAGTCCTTTCCTCCAGGAGCTTAGCAGGCTGTGTCTTTACCATTTCTCATTCAGTCCTTTCCTCCGGGCCCTTAGTAGGCCGTGTCTTTACCATTTCCCTGCGGTTCTCAGTCCTTTCCTCCGGCCCTTATCAGGCCGTGTCTTTACTATTTCCCTGCAGTTCTCAGTCCTTTCCTCCAGGAGCTTAGCAGGCTGTGTCTTTACCATTTCTCATTCAGTCCTTTCCTCTGGGCCCTTAGCAGACCGTGTCTTTACCATTTCCCTGCAGTTCTCAGTCCTTTCCTCTGGCCCTTAGCAGGCCGTGTCTTTACCATTTCCCTGCAGTTCTCAGTCCTTTCCTCCGGCCCTTAGCAGGCCGTGTCTTTACCATTTCCCTGCAGTTCTCAGTCCTTTCCTCCGGCCCTTAGCAGGCCGTGTCTTTACCATTTCCCTGCAGTTCTCAGTCCTTTCCTCCGGCCCTTAGCAGGCCGTGTCTTTACCATTTCCCACTGATTCTCAGTCCTTTCCTCTGGGCCTTTAGCAGGCCGTGTCCTTACCACTTACTAAACACTCTGCCGTCATTAAGGCTTTAACCCTTTAAGGACCAGTGCACCTCTTCTGCTGTAACCCAGTTGTTCCCAACACCGGTGCTGTGCCAATTTGCTGTGCTACTGACAAGTACTTACATTGCTTCTTTTTACTATAACATATATGTGTGTGTATAGAAAAAAGTCACAGCACTCCGGATATCAAGTTCATTATCCAGGGTGAAACGATCCAAAAACGGCAATGTGTGATATACAGTTGTATGGCAAATAATCATTCATGACAGTGAGAAACAGAAATGTCATGTATGTGTGTGTGTGTGTGTGTGTGTGTGTGTGTGTGTATGTATATATATATATATATATATATATATATATATATATATATATATATATATATATAATATATAAATACTGGGGCGGATGTGGTACAATACCAGCCCCGGGGGATTGTATTATTTAAACTGGCCCACTAGCTGGTATTCGAGTGCCGGGGGGGGGGGGGGTATATAGTACATTGCTAAAGAGGCAAAAATGCTCATCTATTAACCCCTTAACCTACTGTATGCAGTACATTATCAGTTATTAACCTCTTGCATGTCAGAGAGATGTACAGCAATGTGTTCTGCAATTAACCCATTGATTGCCTAATTGATTAACCCCTTGTGCTAAAGAGGCATAATTCAGTCCAGACATGAAATGCCAGACAATTCCTCTCTGAACGAGAGAAGAAGCTAACAAGGTAACGGACCACAGTCTGTTACTGGAAGTCCTCTCTGGGCATATGGATTTGTAGCCCATTGTGTCAGGCTATGGAGAACTTTGAGACATTATAACAGAGGACGGCTCTGCCGAAAAGACTAAAATCAAAGCCTGGCTTGCTCTAAAGGGACTGGGTAATACACTGTCCTGTGTTAATTCCTGTGCGGGCAGCTAGGGGTTAATTATCTGTGTTTGTGCCATGCTACTTCAAAGATGTATTATATCACTGTCTGGTCCACCTACTAATCTCCTCTGTTGTGTATCCATTATTGTCTGTGTGATGGGATTAGTCTGGGGTTCTGACTGCAGGTAACACCTGTTCCCATTGTACTGTGTTGGTGATTGTATCAATCAGACTGACTGTCACAGCATCTGTATTGTCCCTTTGTTCAGGGGTGTACAGTAACCCCAGGGGGTCCCTTGGTATTGCAAGACCATACACCAACAATCCTTTGTCTCACTGTTTACCCTTCCCTTCCCACATTGTCTAAGTAATTCAATCATGTCTGGCCCCACTGTGTTATGTCCACACCATTTGCTGTTGCCGACTGTATTGTATTGTATCCCCTGTGCTACCTCCCCCAAAATAATGTGATAAACACTCTATAAAAGAGCTGAGAGTTCACTAATAAAATGTTAGTCATTTGGGACTAAGAAGGAGTACAGTGTCCTTATTCTGAATGGTCCCTCATTCTCTTTGCTTAAAATTTCCATCCAAGCATGGAAAGGTGTGAGGACTGTCACTACCTGTCCCATCAGGGCCCAGTCAGCCCTGCCCAGTGTTCTGTTACTACCAATGAAATGGTGACATGACATTGTGTGAATTGCCTTTTTCTGCTCCAGGATACGCTCTAGCATTTCTAAGTTGGACTTCCACCTGGTCCCAACATCTTGTTTTAGGCAGTGCTCTGGGAGGTCTGCCTTTTTCTGTTCCTCCCTGAGGATCTGGCTATCTTTGACGCTCCGATGGAAGTGGCCAGCAATTTGTCGGCACGACTCCAGAAGTGCTGGCAACCTTCCAGTGTTACTGCCATCCTCGAGAGCAACCTTCACTACTAGATGCAGGGCATATGCTAAGCAGCGCACACCCACAAATCTGCCATCCCGGAGAACCTTGATCATGTTAGCTGCACCATCAGTAATCACAAACCCCATTTGCACCTGTGTGCTTGCCTGCTCACCTAGCCACTGCACCACCATGTTCTGCAGTGCTATGCATATGTTATCTGAGGTGTGCTGCTGATCCATTACCTCAGCATGGAGGAGGAAAGAGCGGTGCTTGGCTACTGCACCCAAACTTGTTGTTGCTATCGGCGTGTCTTCCAACACACTGGGCTGCCACCAATGCACCGTCAATGACAGGAAACCATGCTGGCCCCTCGGAGCACTCCATAAGTCAGTGGTAAAGTGCACTGACTGGCCACCACCCTTTCCTAGCAGGTCCTTCAATCGCACAACGCATGACCGGTACAGTGAGGGCACTATTGTTCTACTAAATGTAGTGCGGGATGGAATTTTATATCTGGACGCAACAGCCTCCATAAGTTGCTAGAAGGGCTCATCGTCCACCAAATTAAAAGTAGCATCCCCAATGGCTCTGAGCTGTGCAATGAGGCTTGTGATTTTCCTGGCCTGCTGTCTGCACATCCCCTTGGAATTAAAACCACCAAAATCTTCCAGTGTGGCCTGTATTGATTTTGGGATGGGCTGTGACTGTCTGCTGCTCTTACTAGGACCAGATGTGGCATGATCCCTTTGCCATTCTCCTGCTGCCTACTGGTGTTGGGTGTGACACTGGAATATGCAGTACTAGTACTGCCACCTTCTGCACTTATCAACAC
Organism: Rhinophrynus dorsalis; assembly: GCA_037306005.1. Taxonomy (NCBI): domain Eukaryota; kingdom Metazoa; phylum Chordata; class Amphibia; order Anura; family Rhinophrynidae; genus Rhinophrynus; species Rhinophrynus dorsalis. The sequence goes on along the minus strand of CM074725.1, from coordinate 4,490,638 downwards.
CGACTTGTGGTAGTTGTTCATGTGTTGGTTCATCCCAGAGGTGGTCAGATGACCCAACATCCGCCCACGGCTGACTTACCTGCCACACAATTTACATTTTGCTAGCCGGCCGTCACCAAGTACCACAAAATGGTCCTATGCTTTGGAGCGATGGATGACTCTGGAAGGTGGTGGAGAAGAAGAAACGGAGGTGACACTTTCTTCATCTTCACATTCTGGAGCAACCTCACTTTGCTTTTTCTTTCTATGTACTGTTACAGGGACACCAGTAGACTTAAAGATGGCAGCAGGGATGTTGGGACTGGGATTGGAGGAGGATTGTGGAGTAAGTGGTACTGGTGGCGGAGACATTAGCAGCTACTACCTGGCTGGGAGACTCAAATGGAACTGGAGAGGCAGGTGTTCAGTTGTCAATAGAAGACACAACTGTAACTGGAGAAACAGGAGGAGTACTATGGGAAGCAGGTGAAAAATTAAGCTCAGAGGAATAATCAAGGTCACTGGAAAAATCAAGCTCAGGGGACAAATCAAGCTTAGGAGGCCTTGATCCCTCAGATTCTTCTTCTTCCACCTCTTGTAGGTTTTGACAGTAAGAAAAATCATCATCAGCAGCAGATTTTGGGGAGACCTGCTCAATTCCCTCTTCTGCCTGGTGGCTACCGGGAAATGGTAAACTGTCTCCCTCAATAGAGTCAATAACATTTTCTGAAGTAGATATGCTCTCCGTGGCAGTGACAGTGGTGGCAGGAAAAATGTTACCCAAATACTGCAATAATTTCTGTTTTGGCTGCATACACAGACGTTCCCGTGTTGATACAGCTCGCAGTGTCTGACCAGTAGCGTTACACATGCTAGTCCCAAGGTTTATAGAGGCGGCTGTAGTGGAGGTGGTTACTGCCAGTAGCACTAGTCATTGTGCAGTTGGTTCTGGGGGGATCATCACCAAAGAGCTAACTAGACAGAGGTAACGTCTGCTTCGTGGTCTCAGAGGAGGACCTGGACCTCTCTACCCTGTTAGTAACGGCAGAACAACCTGCAGTTCCCTTCTAATTTTTATTTTTTGGTTTCGAGTGCTGCTGCTGAGTCTGACTAGTACTAGTACTCTTCTTTGCCCGCCTGCTGCTGCTATCTCTGCTTGAAAGCAACATCACTGGTGGTATTGGTGGTTGCTGGGTCACTGCAGCTGGTACAAGGGCGAGGAACATCAAGTTGTTCACTAGGACTCAAATCCATTACAGATAGCTAGACAGTGTACTAATTTGACAATTTTATAACCTGGCCACAAAACAACTGTCATACTGGCTGTGTCACTCTGCAAATTATTCAAACAAAATCCTAAGTTGAATTTTTAACACTGGAGCAATGATGATTCTCCCTTGTGGTGGCAGTAAGGTGGTAGGCCTCCAGTCCCTACAGAACTGTGATATTGTATCACTCTGCAAATTACTCAAACTACTAATTTTAATTGTCAGATTTTACACAGGAACAAAGGTGACTCTCCATTGCAGTGGCAATAACTGGCACTAATGCTGGCTGCCTGCCTATGCCTATCTGCCTGCCTACACAACAACTGGACAGTCACTATCTCTATCTGCTTCTTCTCTCTCCCAGCTCCAACAACGCAGTACAACGCAGTACGCACTAACAGGAAGTGCAGGAGCTGTCTGGGTGTCAGTGATGTCATTAGTCCATCCCCCATCATGAAAAAATGAAGCTAATTGCTTGGACTAGAGACATCTTGAAACGAAGAAGCTAACTGGACTAGAGAGGGAGGGAAAGTAGTGCACGCGGGGAGAACGTCATCCGAAAATCCGAATATTGTCACAAATTTCTGTCCAGTGTTGTTCGGATTCGGCCACCACAGAAAACCAACATTACTAATAATGACGTTCTCCTTCCCCATACCCACCCACAGAAAACCAACATTACTAATAATGACGTTCCCCTTCCCCATACCCACCCACAGAAAACCAACATTACTAATAATTATGTTTTCCTTCCCCATACCCACCCACAGAAACCAACATTACTAATAATGACGTTCCCTTTCCCCATACCCACCCATAGAAAACCAACATTACTAATAATGACGTTCCCCTTCCCCATACCCACCCACAGAAAACCAACATTACTAATAATGACTTTCCCCTTCCCCATACCCACCCACAGAAATCCAACAATACTAATAATGATGTTCCCCTTCCCCATACCCACCCACAGAAACCAACATTACTAATAATGACGTTCTCCTTCCCCATACCCACCCACAGAAAACCAACATTACTAATTATGACGTTCTCCTTCCTCCATACCCACCCACAGAAAACTAACATTACTAATAATGACGTTCCCTTCCCCATACCCACCCACAGAAAACCAACATTACTAATAATGACGTTCCCCTTTCCCATACCCACCCACAGAAATCCAACATTACTAATAATGACGTTCCCCTTTCCCCATACCCACCACAGAAATCCAACATTACTAATAATGACGTTCACCTTCCCCATTCCCACCCACAGAAAACCAACATTACTAATAATGACGTTCCCTTCCCCATACCCACCCACAGAAACCAACATTACTAATAATGATGTTCCCCTTCCCCATACCCACCCACAGAAAACCAACATTACTAATAATGACGTTCCCCTTCCCCATACCCACCCACAGAAAACCAACATTACTAATAATGACTTTCCCTTCCCCATACCCACCCACAGAAAACCAACATTACTAATAATGACTTTCCCTTTCCCATACCCACCCACAGAAAACCAACATTACTAATAATGACGTTCCCCTTCCCCATACCCACCCACAGAAAACCAACATTACTAATAATGATGTTCCCCTTCCCATACCCACCCACAGAAAACCAACATTACTAATAATGACTTTCCCCTTCCCCATACCCACCCACAGAAATCCAACAATACTAATAATGATGTTCCCCTTCCCCATACCCACCCACAGAAACCAACATTACTAATAATGACGTTCTCCTTCCCCATACCCACCCACAGAAAACCAACATTACTAATTATGACGTTCTCCTTCCTCCATACCCACCCACAGAAAACTAACATTACTAATAATGACGTTCCCTTCCCCATACCCACCCACAGAAAACCAACATTACTAATAATGACGTTCCCCTTTCCCATACCCACCCACAGAAATCCAACATTACTAATAATGACGTTCCCCTTTCCCCATACCCACCACAGAAATCCAACATTACTAATAATGACGTTCCCCTTCCCCATACCCACCCACAGAAATCCAACATTACTAATAATGATGTTCACCTTCCCCATTCCCACCCACAGAAACCAACATTACTAAAAATGACGTTCCCCTTCCCCATACCCACCCACAGAAACCAACATTACTAATAATGATGTTCCCCTTCCCCATACCCACCCACAGAAAACCAACATTACTAATAATGACGTTCCCCTTCCCCATACCCACCCACAGAAAACCAACATTACTAATAATGACTTTCCCTTCCCCATACCCACCCACAGAAAACCAACATTACTAATAATGACTTTCCCTTTCCCATACCCACCCACAGAAAACCAACATTACTAATAATGACGTTCCCCTTCCCCATACCCACCCACAGAAACCAACATTACTAATAATGATGTTCCCCTTCCCCATACCCACCCACAGAAAACCAACATTACTAATAATGACGTTCCCCTTCCTCCATACCCACCCACAGAAAACCAACATTACTAATAATGACTTTCCCCTTCCCCATACCCACCCACAGAAAACCAACATTACTAATAATGACGTTCCCTTCCCCATACCCCATACCCACCCACAGAAAACCAACATTACTAATAATGACGTTCCCCTTTCCCATACCCACCCACAGAAAACCAACATTACTAATAATGACGTTCCCTTCCCCATACCCACCCACAGAAAACCAACATTACTAAAAATGACGTTCCCCTACCCCATACCCACCCACAGAAACCAACATTACTAATAATGATGTTCCCCTTCCCCATACCCACCCACAGAAAACCAACATTACTAATAATGACGTTCCCCTTCCCCATACCCACCCACAGAAAACCAACATTACTAATAATGACTTTCCCTTCCCCATACCCACCCACAGAAAACCAACATTACTAATAATGACTTTCCCTTTCCCATACCCACCCACAGAAAACCAACATTACTAATAATGACGTTCCCCTTCCCCATACCCACCCACAGAAAACCAACATTACTAATAATGATGTTCCCCTTCCCCATACCCACCCACAGAAAACCAACATTACTAATAATGACGTTCCCCTTCCTCCATACCCACCCACAGAAAACCAACATTACTAATAATGACTTTCCCCTTCCCCATACCCACCCACAGAAATCCAACAATACTAATAATGACGTTCCCTTCCCCATACCCACCCACAGAAAACCAGCATTACTAATAATGACGTTCCCCTTTCCCATACCCACCCACAGAAAACCAACATTACTAATAATGACGTTCCCCTTCCCCATACCCACCCACAGAAACCAACATTACTAATAATGACGTTCCCCTTCCCCATACCCACCCACAGAAAACCAACATTACTAATAATGACGTTCCCCTTCCCCATACCCACCCACAGAAAACCAACATTACTAATAATGACTTTCCCTTCCCCATACCCACCCACAGAAAACCAACATTACTAATAATGATGTTCCCCTTCCCCATACCCACCCACAGAAAACCAACATTACTAATAATGACTTTCCCTTTCCCATACCCACCCACAGAAAACCAACATTACTAATAATGACGTTCCCCTTCCCCATACCCACCCACAGAAAACCAACATTACTAATAATGACGTTCCCCTTCCCCATACCCACCCACAGAAAACCAACATTACTAATAATGATGTTCCCCTTCCCCATACCCACCCACAGAAAACCAACATTACTAATAATGACGTTCCCCTTCCTCCATACCCACCCACAGAAAACCAACATTACTAATAATGACTTTCCCCTTCCCCATACCCACCCACAGAAATCCAACAATACTAATAATGACGTTCCCTTCCCCATACCCACCCACAGAAATCCAACAATACTAATAATGACGTTCCCTTCCCCATACCCACCCACAGAAAACCAACATTACTAATAATGACGTTCCCCTTTCCCATACCCACCCACAGAAAACCAACATTACTAATAATGACGTTCCCCTTCCCCATACCCACCCATAGAAAACCAACAAAACTAATAATGACGTTCCCCTTTCCCATACCCACCCACAGAAACCAACATTACTAATAATGACGTTCCCTTCCCCATACCCACCCACAGAAAACCAACATTACTAATAATGACGTTCCCCTTTCCCATACCCACCCACAGAAAACCAACATTACTAATAATGACGTTCCCCTTTCCCATACCCACCCACAGAAATCCAACATTACTAATAATGACGTTCCCCTTCCCCATACCCACCCACAGAAATCCAACATTACTAATAATGATGTTCACCTTCCCCATACCCACCCACAGAAACCAACATTACTAATAATGACGTTCCCTTCCCCATACCCACCCACAGAAACCAACATTACTAATAATGACGTTCCCTTCCCCATACCCACCCACAGAAAACCAACATTACTAATAATGACGTTCCCTTCCCCATACCCACCCACAGAAAACCAACATTACTAATAATGATGTTCTCTTTCCCCATACCCACCCACAGAAAACCAACATTACTAATAATGATGTTCCCCTTCCCCATACCCACCCACAGAAACCAACATTACTAATAATGATGTTCCCCTTCCCCATACCCACCCACAGAAAACCAACATTACTAATAATGACGTTCCCCTTCCCCATACCCACCCACAGAAAACCAATATTACTAATAATGACTTTCCCTTCCCCATACCCACCCACAGAAAACCAACATTACTAATAATGACTTTCCCTTTCCCATACCCACCCACAGAAAACCAACATTACTAATAATGACGTTCCCCTTCCCCATACCCACCCACAGAAAACCAACATTACTAATAATGATGTTCCCCTTCCCATACCCACCCACAGAAAACCAACATAACTAATAATGACGTTCCCCTTCCTCCATACCCACCCACAGAAAACCAACATTACTAATAATGACTTTCCCCTTCCCCATACCCACCCACAGAAATCCAACATTACTAATAATGACTTTCCCCTTCCCCATACCCACCCACAGAAAACCAACATTACTAATAATGACGTTCCCCTTCCCCATACCCACCCACAGAAAACCAACATTACTAATAATGATGTTCCCCTTCCCATACCCACCCACAGAAAACCAACATTACTAATAATGACGTTCCCCTTCCTCCATACCCACCCACAGAAAACCAACATTACTAATAATGACTTTCCCCTTCCCCATACCCACCCACAGAAATCCAACATTACTAATAATGACTTTCCCCTTCCCCATACCCACCCACAGAAAACCAACATTACTAATAATGACGTTCCCCTTCCCCATACCCACCCACAGAAAACCAACATTACTAATAATGATGTTCCCCTTCCCATACCCACCCACAGAAAACCAACATTACTAATAATGACGTTCCCCTTCCTCCATACCCACCCACAGAAAACCAACATTACTAATAATGACTTTCCCCTTCCCCATACCCACCCACAGAAATCCAACAATACTAATAATGACGTTCCCTTCCCCATACCCACCCACAGAAAACCAACATTACTAATAATGACTTTCCCCTTCCCCATACCCACCCACAGAAATCCAACAATACTAATAATGATGTTCCCCTTCCCCATACCCACCCACAGAAACCAACATTACTAATAATGACGTTCTCCTTCCCCATACCCACCCACAGAAAACCAACATTACTAATTATGACGTTCTCCTTCCTCCATACCCACCCATAGAAAACTAACATTACTAATAATGACGTTCCCTTCCCCATACCCACCCACAGAAAACCAACATTACTAATAATGACGTTCCCCTTTCCCATACCCACCCACAGAAATCCAACATTACTAATAATGACGTTCCCCTTTCCCCATACCCACCACAGAAATCCAACATTACTAATAATGACGTTCCCCTTCCCCATACCCACCCACAGAAATCCAACATTACTAATAATGACGTTCACCTTCCCCATTCCCACCCACAGAAACCAACATTACTAAAAATGACGTTCCCCTTCCCCATACCCACCCACAGAAACCAACATTACTAATAATGATGTTCCCCTTCCCCATACCCACCCACAGAAAACCAACATTACTAATAATGACGTTCCCCTTCCCCATACCCACCCACAGAAAACCAACATTACTAATAATGACTTTCCCTTCCCCATACCCACCCACAGAAAACCAACATTACTAATAATGACTTTCCCTTTCCCATACCCACCCACAGAAAACCAACATTACTAATAATGACGTTCCCCTTCCCCATACCCACCCACAGAAACCAACATTACTAATAATGATGTTCCCCTTCCCCATACCCACCCACAGAAAACCAACATTACTAATAATGACGTTCCCCTTCCTCCATACCCACCCACAGAAAACCAACATTACTAATAATGACTTTCCCCTTCCCCATACCCACCCACAGAAAACCAACATTACTAATAATGACGTTCCCTTCCCCATACCCCATACCCACCCACAGAAAACCAACATTACTAATAATGACGTTCCCCTTTCCCATACCCACCCACAGAAAACCAACATTACTAATAATGACGTTCCCTTCCCCATACCCACCCACAGAAAACCAACATTACTAAAAATGACGTTCCCCTTCCCCATACCCACCCACAGAAACCAACATTACTAATAATGATGTTCCCCTTCCCCATACCCACCCACAGAAAACCAACATTACTAATAATGACTTTCCCTTTCCCATACCCACCCACAGAAAACCAACATTATTAATAATGACGTTCCCCTTCCCCATACCCACCCACAGAAAACCAACATTACTAATAATGATGTTCCCCTTCCCCATACCCACCCACAGAAAACCAACATTACTAATAATGACGTTCCCCTTCCTCCATACCCACCCACAGAAAACCAACATTACTAATAATGACTTTCCCCTTCCCCATACCCACCCACAGAAATCCAACAATACTAATAATGACGTTCCCTTCCCCATACCCACCCACAGAAAACCAACATTACTAATAATGACGTTCCCTTTTCCCATACCCACCCACAGAAAACCAACATTACTAATAATGACGTTCCCCTTCCCCATACCCACCCACAGAAACCAACATTACTAATAATGACGTTCCCCTTCCCCATACCCACCCACAGAAACCAACATTACTAATAATGACGTTCCCCTTCCCCATACCCACCCACAGAAAACCAACATTACTAATAATGATGTTCCCCTTCCCCATACCCACCCACAGAAAACCAACATTACTAATAATGACGTTCCCCTTCCCCATACCCACCCACAGAAAACCAACATTACTAATAATGACTTTCCCTTCCCCATACCCACCCACAGAAAACCAACATTACTAATAATGATGTTCCCCTTCCCCATACCCACCCACAGAAAACCAACATTACTAATAATGACTTTCCCTTTCCCATACCCACCCACAGAAAACCAACATTACTAATAATGACGTTCCCCTTCCCCATACCCACCCACAGAAAACCAACATTACTAATAATGACGTTCCCCTTCCCCATACCCACCCACAGAAAACCAACATTACTAATAATGATGTTCCCCTTCCCCATACCCACCCACAGAAAACCAACATTACTAATAATGACGTTCCCCTTCCTCCATACCCACCCACAGAAAACCAACATTACTAATAATGACTTTCCCCTTCCCCATACCCACCCACAGAAATCCAACAATACTAATAATGACGTTCCCTTCCCCATACCCACCCACAGAAAACCAACATTACTAATAATGACGTTCCCCTTTCCCATACCCACCCACAGAAAACCAACATTACTAATAATGACGTTCCCCTTCCCCATACCCACCCATAGAAAACCAACAAAACTAATAATGACGTTCCCCTTTCCCATACCCACCCACAGAAAACCAACATTACTAATAATGACGTTCCCCTTTCCCATACCCACCCACAGAAAACCAACATTACTAATAATGACGTTCCCCTTTCCCATACCCACCCACAGAAATCCAACATTACTAATAATGACGTTCCCCTTCCCCATACCCACCCACAGAAATCCAACATTACTAATAATGATGTTCACCTTCCCCATACCCACCCACAGAAAACCAACATTACTAATAATGACGTTCCCTTCCCCATACCCACCCACAGAAAACCAACATTACTAATAATGACGTTCCCTTCCCCATACCCACCCACAGAAAACCAACATTACTAATAATGATGTTCTCCTTCCCCATACCCACCCACAGAAAACCAACATTACTAATAATGATGTTCCCCTTCCCCATACCCACCCACAGAAACCAACATTACTAATAAAGATGTTCCCCTTCCCCATACCCACCCACAGAAAACCAACATTACTAATAATGACGTTCCCCTTCCCCATACCCACCCACAGAAAACCAATATTACTAATAATGACTTTCCCTTCCCCATACCCACCCACAGAAAACCAACATTACTAATAATGACTTTCCCTTTCCCATACCCACCCACAGAAAACCAACATTACTAATAATGACGTTCCCCTTCCCCATACCCACCCACAGAAAACCAACATTACTAATAATGATGTTCCCCTTCCCATACCCACCCACAGAAAACCAACATTACTAATAATGACGTTCCCCTTCCTCCATACCCACCCACAGAAAACCAACATTACTAATAATGACTTTCCCCTTCCCCATACCCACCCACAGAAATCCAACATTACTAATAATGACTTTCCCCTTCCCCATACCCACCCACAGAAAACCAACATTACTAATAATGACGTTCCCCTTCCCCATACCCACCCATAGAAAACCAACATTACTAATAATGATGTTCCCCTTCCCATACCCACCCACAGAAAACCAACATTACTAATAATGACGTTCCCCTTCCTCCATACCCACCCACAGAAAACCAACATTACTAATAATGACTTTCCCCTTCCCCATACCCACCCACAGAAAACCAACATTACTAATAATGACGTTCCCCTTTCCCATACCCACCCACAGAAAACCAACATTACTAATAATGACGTTCCCCTTTCCCATACCCACCCACAGAAAACCAACATTACTAATAATGACGTTCCTCTTCCCCATACCCACCCACAGAAAACCAACATTACTAATAATGATGTTCTCCTTCCCCATACCCACCCACAGAAAACCAGCATTACTAATAATGACGTTCCCCTTCCCCATACCCACCCACAGAAAACCAACATTACTAATAATGATGTTCCCCTTCCCCATACCCACCCACAGAAATCCAACAATACTAATAATGATGTTCCCCTTCCCCATACCCACCCACAGAAACCAACATTACTAATAATGACGTTCCCCTTTCCCATACCCACCCACAGAAATCCAACATTACTAATAATGACGTTCCCCTTCCCCATACCCACCCACAGAAAACCAACATTACTAATAATGACTTTCCCTTTCCCATACCCACCCACAGAAAACCAACATTACTAATAATGACGTTCCCTTCCCCATACCCACCCACAGAAAACCAACATTACTAATAATGACGTTCCCTTCCCCATACCCACCCACAGAAAACCAACATTACTAATTATGACGTTCTCCTTCCTCCATACCCACCCACAGAAAACCAACATTACTAATAATGACGTTCCCCTTCCCCATACCCACCCACAGAAAACCAACATTACTAATAATGAGGTTCCTTTTCCCCATACCCACCCACAGAAAACCAACATTACTAATAATGACGTTCACCTTCCCCATACCCACCCACAGAAACCAACATTTCTAATAATGACGTTCTCCTTCCCCATACCCACCCACAGAAAACCAACATGACTAATAATGACGTTCCCTTCCCCATACCCACCCACAGAAAACCAACATTACTAATTATGACGTTCTCCTTCCTCCATACCCACCCACAGAAAACCAACATTACTAATAATGACGTTCCCCTTCAGCATACCCACCCACAGAAAACCAACATTACTAATAATGAGGTTCCTTTTCCCCATACCCACCCACAGAAAACCAACATTACTAATAATGACGTTCACCTTCCCCATACCCACCCACAGAAAACCAACAATACTAATAATGAAGTTCTCCTTCCCCATACCCACCCACAGAAAACCAACATTACTAATAATTACGTTCCCCTTCCCCATACCCACCCACAGAAAACCAACATTACTAATAATGACGTTCCCCTTCCCCATACCCACCACAGAAAACCAACATTACTAATAATGACGTTCACGTTCCCCATACCCACCCACAGAAAACCAACATTACTAATTATGACGTTCACCTTCCCCATACCCACCCACAGAAAACCAACAATATTAATAATGACGTTCCCTTCCCCATACCCACCCACAGAAATCCAACATTACTAATAATAAAGTTCCGTTCCCCCAACACACGTGTTTCTCATGTGAAACACCTTGATGTCTGCGACACCCTGTCCCCCATTGTATTTTGGAGGATAGTTACTGGGATGTAGTTTGTTTGCCAAGAAAGTCGCTGGAAGCAGTGGAAGTCCATGGATGACCTGATCTCCACCATGCACCCTGCTTTACTCCAGACCCCCCCCCCCATGGGGACTTTAACCTCTTCTATGGTAAAGGTCTCCAGCACAGTCAGTAGGATTGTTTATCTCCCCACTCAGTTGTGAAGTTTGTTTGCTCTCAGATTACTCCATTTTTTTTGTACTGGGCCCTGAGTACTTACAGGTAACAGTCACGGTTTCCTTTGTACTTGGCCCTGATTACATAAAGGTAATGATCACAGTTTGCTTTGTATTGGGCCCTGAATACTTACAGGTAACGATCACAGTTTGCTTTGTATTGGGCCCTGAATACTTACAGGTAACGATCACGGTTTCCTTTGTACTGGGTCCTGAGTACTTACAGGTAACGATCACGGTTTTCTTTGTACTGGGTCCTGAGTACTTACAGGTAACGATCACGGTTTCCTTTGTACTGGGTCCTGAGTACTTACAGATAACAATCACGGTTTCCTTTGTACTGGGTCCTGAGTACTTACAGATAACAATCACGGTTTCCTTTGTACTGGGCCCAGAGTAATTACAGGTAACGATCACGGTTTTCTTTGTACTGGGCCCAGAGTACTTACAGGTAACGATCATGGTTTCCTTTGTACTGGGCCCTGAGTACTTACAGGTAACGATCATGGTTTGCTTTGTACTGGGTCCTGAGTACTTACAGATAACAATCACGGTTTCCTTTGTACTGGGCCCTGAGTACTTACAGGTAACAATCACGGTTTCCTTTGTACTGGGCCCTGAGTACTTACAGATAACAATCACGGTTTCCTTTGTACTGGGCCCTGAGTACTTACAGGTAACGATCACGGTTTCCTTTGTACTGGGCCCTGAGTACTTACAGGTAACAATCACGGTTTCCTTTGTACTGGGCCCTGAGTACTTACAGATAACAATCACGGTTTCCTTTGTACTGGGCCCTGAGTACTTACAGGAAACAATCACGGTTTCCTTTGTACTGGGCCCTGAGTACTTACAGATAACAATCACGGTTTCCTTTGTACTGGGCCCTGAGTACTTACAGGTAACAATCACGGTTTCCTTTGTACTGGGCCCTGAGTACTTACAGGTAACGATCATGGTTTCCTTTGTACTGGGCCCTGAGTACTTACAGGTAAGGATCACGGTTTCCTTTGTACTGGGCCCTGAGTACTTACAGATAACAATCACGGTTTCCTTTGTACTGGGCCCTGAGTAATTACAGGTAACGATCATGGTTTCCTTTGTACTGGGCCCTGAGTACTTACAGGTAACAATCACGGTTTCCTTTGTACTGGGCCCTGAGTAATTACAGGTAACGATCATGGTTTCCTTTGTACTGGGCCCTGAGTACTTACAGATAACAATCACGGTTTCCTTTGTACTGGGCCCTGAGTACTTACAGGTAACAATCACGGTTTCCTTTGTACTGGGCCCTGAGTACTTACAGGTAACGATCATGGTTTCCTTTGTACTGGGCCCTGAGTACTTACAGGTAACAATCACGGTTTCCTTTGTACTGGGTCCTGAGTACTTACAGCTAACGATCACGGTTTCCTTTGTACTGGGCCCTGAGTACTTACAGATAACAATCACGGTTTCCTTTGTACTGGGCCCTGAGTAATTACAGGTAACGATCATGGTTTCCTTTGTACTGGGCCCTGAGTACTTACAGGTAACAATCACGGTTTCCTTTGTACTGGGCCCTGAGTAATTACAGGTAACGATCATGGTTTCCTTTGTACTGGGCCCTGAGTACTTACAGATAACAATCACGGTTTCCTTTGTACTGGGCCCTGAGTACTTACAGATAACAATCACGGTTTCCTTTGTACTGGGCCCTGAGTACTTACAGATAACAATCACGGTTTCCTTTGTACTGGGCCCTGAGTACTTACAGATAACAATCACGGTTTTCTTTGTACTGGGCCCTGAGTACTTACAGGTAACGATCATGGTTTCCTTTGTACTGGGCCCTGAGTACTTACAGATAACAATCACGGTTTCCTTTGTACTGGGCCCTGAGTACTTACAGGTAACAATCACGGTTTCCTTTGTACTGGGTCCTGAGTACTTACAGCTAACGATCACGGTTTCCTTTGTACTGGGCCCTGAGTACTTACAGGTAACGATCATGGTTTCCTTTGTACAGGGCCCTGAGTACTTACAGATAACAATCACGGTTTCCTTTGTACTGGGCCCTGAGTACTTACAGGTAACGATCATGGTTTCCTTTGTACTGGGCCCTGAGTACTTACAGGTAACGATCACGGTTTCCTTTGTACTGGGTCCTGAGTACTTACAGGTAACAATCATGGTTTCCTTTGTACTGGGCCCTGAGTAATTACAGGTAAGGATCACGGTTTCCTTTGTACTGGGCCCAGAGTACTTACAGATAACAATCACGGTTTCCTTTGTACTGGGCCCTGAGTACTTACAGGTAACGATCACGGTTTCCTTTGTACTGGGTCCTGAGTACTTACAGATAACAATCACGGTTTCCTTTGTACAGGGTCCTGAGTACTTACAGATAACAATCACGGTTTCCTTTGTACTGTGCCCTGAGTACTTACAGATAACAATCACGGTTTCCTTTGTACTGGGCCCTGAGTACTTACAGGTAACGATCACGGTTTCCTTTGTACTGGGCCCTGAGTACTTACAGGTAACTATCATGGTTTCCTTTGTACTGGGCCCTGAGTACTTACAGGTAACGATCACGGTTTCCTTTGTACTGGGTCCTGAGTACTTACAGGTAACGATCACGGTTTCCTTTGTACTGGGCCCTGAGTACTTACAGGTAACGATCACGGTTTCCTTTGTACTGGGCCCTGAGTACTTACAGATAACAATCACGGTTTCCTTTGTACAGGGCCCAGAGTACTTACAGATAACAATCACGGTTTCCTTTGTACTGGGCCCAGAGTACTTACAGGTAACGATCATGGTTTCCTTTGTACTGGGTCCTGAGTACTTACAGGTAACGATCACGGTTTCCTTTGTACAGGGCCCAGAGTACTTACAGGTAACGATCACGGTTTCCTTTGTACTGGGCCCTGAGTACTTACAGGTAACGATCACGGTTTCCTTTGTACTGGGTCCTGAGTACTTACAGGTAACGATCACGGTTTCCTTTGTACAGGGCCCAGAGTACTTACAGGTAACAATCACGGTTTCCTTTGTACTGGGCCCAGAGTAATTACAGGTAACGATCACGGTTTTCTTTGTACTGGGCCCAGAGTACTTACAGGTAACGATCACGGTTTCCTTTGTACTGGGCCCAGAGTACTTACAGATAACAATCACGGTTTCCTTTGTACTGGGTCCTGAGTACTTACAGGTAACGATCACGATTTCCTTTGTACAGGGCCCAGAGTACTTACAGATAACAATCACGGTTTCCTTTGTACAGGGCCCAGAGTACTTACAGGTAACGATCATGGTTTCCTTTGTACTGGGCCCTGAGTACTTACAGGTAACAATCACGGTTTCCTTTGTACTGGGCCCTGAGTACTTACAGGTAACGATCACGGTTTCCTTTGTACTGGGCCCTGAGTACTTACAGGTAACGATCACGGTTTCCTTTGTACTGGGCCCTGAGTACTTACAGGTAACGATCACGGTTTCCTTTGTACTGGGCCCTGAGTACTTACAGGTAACGATCACGGTTTCCTTTGTACTGGGCCCTGAGTACTTACAGGTAACGATCACGGTTTCCTTTGTACAGGGCCCAGAGTACTTACAGGTAACAATCACGGTTTCCTTTGTACTGGGTCCTGAGTACTTACAGGTAACGATCACGGTTTCCTTTGTACTGGGCCCTGAGTACTTACAGGTAACGATCACGGTTTCCTTTGTACTGGGCCCTGAGTACTTACAGCTAACGATCACGGTTTCCTTTGTACTGGGCCCTGAGTACTTACAGGTAACGATCACGGTTTCCTTTGTACAGGGCCCTGAGTACTTACAGGTAACAATCACGGTTTCCTTTGTACAGGGCCCTGAGTACTTACAGATAACAATCACGGTTTCCTTTGTACTGGGTCCTGAGTACTTACAGATAACAATCACGGTTTCCTTTGTACTGGGCCCTGAGTACTTACAGGTAACGATCACGGTTTCCTTTGTACAGGGCCCAGAGTACTTACAGGTAACAATCACGGTTTCCTTTGTACTGGGTCCTGAGTAATTACAGGTAACGATCATGGTTTCCTTTGTACTGGGCCCTGAGTACTTACAGGTAACAATCACGGTTTCCTTTGTACTGGGCCCTGAGTACTTACAGATAACAATCACGGTTTCCTTTGTACTGGGCCCTGAGTACTTACAGGTAACAATCACGGTTTCCTTTGTACTGGGCCCTGAGTACTTACAGGTAACAATCACGGTTTCCTTTGTACTGGGCCCTGAGTAATTACAGGTAACGATCACGGTTTCCTTTGTACAGGGCCCTGAGTACTTACAGATAACAATCACGGTTTCCTTTGTACTGGGCCCAGAGTACTTACAGGTAACGATCATGGTTTCCTTTGTACAGGGCCCTGAGTACTTACAGGTAACAATCACGGTTTCCTTTGTACTGGGCCCTGAGTACTTACAGGTAACAATCACGGTTTCCTTTGTACTGGGTCCTGAGTACTTACAGATAACAATCACGGTTTCCTTTGTACTGGGCCCTGAGTACTTACAGGTAACGATCACGATTTCCTTTGTACTGGGCCCAGAGTACTTACAGATAACAATCACGGTTTCCTTTGTACTGGGCCCAGAGTACTTACAGGTAACAATCACGGTTTCCTTTGTACTGGGCCCTGAGTACTTACAGGTAACGATCACGGTTTCCTTTGTACTGGGCCCTGAGTAATTACAGGTAACGATCACGGTTTCCTTTGTACTGGGCCCTGAGTACTTACAGGTAACGATCACGGTTTCCTTTGTACTGGGCCCTGAGTACTTACAGGTAACGATCATGGTTTCCTTTGTACTGGGCCCAGAGTACTTACAGGTAACGATCACGGTTTCCTTTGTACTGGGTCCTGAGTACTTACAGGTAACAATCACGGTTTCCTTTGTACTGGGTCCTGAGTACTTACAGGTAACGATCATGGTTTCCTTTGTACTGGGCCCTGAGTACTTATAGGAAACAATCACAGTTTTGCCTATTAATTAGAACTGGTAAATTCACTCTGTTGTCTGGTTTGTCTGCAGGAGAAGTAAACTAATTTAAATGAAAATGTATCTTATATGGTAAATCAAGGGAACCCCGCTGGGAGCCCCACTGGTGTGGGGGGGGGGTCATATTTCCAGCACACAGTTTTACCTCCTGTGTTTTTACATTAACAGTGCCCCCTTGTGGACAGATTTCAGACATTTATTCTGCTGCTCTCTGGGAGAATCACTAACCACAGTTCTCCTTTGACTTTGATAGTAACACCTGATGTAACTTTCTTGAAGTAATAAAGCTGTTACTCACTTCTTGGCACTTTGAACTGTTAGAACTTCTGAATAGAACACCACCATGCAGTGGTATCTTGATTTACTCAGGAGGTAAATAGCTATTACATATAAGGTTTAATATTAAATAAACTAGTTTTAAAGCCCGTGTACATGTGCCAACACTGGCGGCGCTGCAGTAATGCGCAGTATACACTGCCCACGCCGTGGCTGATATGAAGCGGGGTACTCTAAGTTCACACTGGAGTACTTTCTGCACAACTTCCTGTGACCAAGCTGTCCCAGGAAGGGGCGCAGAGAGGAATCTGGTCTGAATTCGGAGCACCCGCTCTGTATCAGCCGCGGCGCAGGCAGTCTATACTGCGCATTACTGTTTCTGACGAACATCATTGCGAATTATTATATAGGAAGGATGTACTGCTCCTTAAGGTAATACTGCAGTACCAGGCAACACCACAAGATGGTGCTGTGTATGCTATGCTGCTGTCAGTGTATATCAGAGCTCACCTCCATTTAATCACTCCTCCTCTATATAATTATCCCACATTTCAATACCCCCTGAATCACTCCTCTATATAATTACCCCACAGGTCAATGCCCCCGCCCTCTCCAAAGCCTTCTCCCCCGAAACGAAACCCTGGATCCAACTGGGGGAGGCACTGGGGGCCCTGCTCCGAACACTGACCCCCAATGTCACCGGAGAGATCCAAGTGACAACCAGAGGTAACTAATACTTATACCTACCTTCATACCTTCCTCTCATACCTACCCCTCCATTCATATCTACCACTCCAGTCATACCTTCCCTTCATACCTACCCTTCCAGTCATACCTACCTCTCATACCTATCCTTCCATTCATATCTACCTCTCCAGTCATACCTACCATACATCTACCCCTCCAGTCACACCTACTCCATTCGTATCTACCCCTCCATTCACACCTACCCCTCCATTCACACCTACCCCTCCATTCATACCTACTCCTCCATTCATACCTACTCCTCCATTCATATCTACCCCTCCATTCATATCTACCCCTTCATTCATACCTACCCCTCCATTCATATCTACCCCTCCATTCATACCTACTCCTCCATTCATATCTACCTCTCCATTCATGCCTACTCCTCCATTCATACCTACCCCTCCATTCATATCTACCCCTCCATTCATATCTACCCCTCCATTCATACCTACTCCTCCATTCATACCTACTCCTCCATTCATACCTACTCCTCCATTCATACCTACCCCTCCATTCATACCTACCTCTCCATTCATACCTACCCCTCCATTCATATCTACCCCTCCATTCATACCTACTCCTCCATTCATGCCTACTCCTCCATTCATATCTACCCCTCCATTCACACCTACCCCTCCATTCATACCTACTCCTCCATTCACAGCTACCCCTCCATTCATACCTACCTCTCCATTCATATCTACCCCTCCATTCATATCTACCCCTCCATTCATACCTACTCCTCCATTCATACCTACTCCTCCATTCATACCTACCTCTCCATTCATACCTACTCCTCCATTCATACCTACTCCTCCATTCATACCTACTCCTCCATTCATATCTACCTCTCCATTCATACCTACTCCTCCATTCATACCTACTCCTCCATTCATACCTACTCCTCCATTCATACCTACCCCTCCATTCATACCTACTCCTCCATTCATACCTACTCCTCCATTCATATCTACCTCTCCAGTCATACCTACCATACATCTACCCCTCCAGTCACACCTACTCCATTCGTATCTACCCCTCCATTCACACCTACCCCTCCATTCACACCTACCCCTACATTCATACCTACTCCTCCATTCATACCTACTCCTCCATTCATATCTACCCCTCCATTCATATCTACCCCTCCATTCATATCTACCCCTCCATTCATATCTACTCCTCCATTCATGCCTACTCCTCCATTCATGCCTACTCCTCCATTCATATCTACCCCTCCATTCATATCTACCCCTCCATTCATATCTACTCCTCCATTCATATCTACTCCTCCATTCATGCCTACTCCTCCATTCATACCTACTCCTCCATTCATATCTACCCCTTCATTCATATCTACCCCTCCATTCATATCTACCCCTCCATTCATACCTACTCCTCCATTCATACCTACCCCTCCATTCATACCTACTCCTCCATTCATATCTACCCCTCCATTCATACCTACTCCTCCATTCATACCTACTCCTCCATTCATATCTACCCCTTCATTCACATCTACCCCTCCATTCATACCTACCCCTCCATTCATGCCTACTCCTCCATTCATGCCTACTCCTCCATTCATATCTACCCCTCCATTCATACCTACCCCTCCATTCATATCTACTCCTCCATTCATGCCTACTCCTCCATTCATACCTACTCCTCCATTCATACCTACCCCTCCATTCATACCTACTCCTCCATTCATATCTACCCCTCCATTCATATCTACCCCTCCATTCATATCTACCCCTCCATTCATATCTACCCCTCCATTCATACCTACCCCTCCATTCATACCTACTCCTCCATTCATATCTACCCCTCCATTCATACCTACTCCTCCATTCATGCCTACTCCTCCATTCATATACCTACTCCTCCATTCATATCTACCCCTCCATTCATACCTACTCCTCCATTCATGCCTACTCCTCCATTCATGCCTACTCCTCCATTCATATCTACCCCTCCATTCATACCTACCCCTCCATTCATATCTACTCCTCCATTCATGCCTACTCCTCCATTCATACCTACTCCTCCATTCATACCTACCCCTCCATTCATACCTACCCCTCCATTCATACCTACTCCTCCATTCATACCTACTCCTCCATTCATATCTACCCCTCCATTCATACCTACCCCTCCATTCATACCTACCCCTCCATTCATACCTACTCCTCCATTCATATCTACTCCTCCATTCATATCTACTCCTCCATTCATACCTACTCCTCCATTCATGCCTACTCCTCCATTCATACCTACCCCTCCATTCATGTCTACCCCTCCATTCATACCTACTCCTCCATTCATACCTACCCCTTCATTCACATCTACCCCTCCATTCATACCTACCCCTCCATTCATACCTACTCCTCCATTCATGCCTACTCCTCCATTCATGCCTACTCCTCCATTCATACCTACCCCTCCATTCATATCTACCCCTCCATTCATACCTACTCCTCCATTCATACCTACCCCTCCATTCATATCTACCTCTCCATTCATACCTACCTCTCCATTCATACCTACTCCTCCATTCATACCTACCCCTCCATTCATACCTACTCCTCCATTCATACCTACTCCTCCATTCATACCTACTCCTCCATTCATATCTACCCCTTCATTCACATCTACCCCTCCATTCATACCTACCCCTCCATTCATACCTACTCCTCCATTCATATCTACCTCTCCATTTATACCTACTCCTCCATTCATATCTACCCCTCCATTCATACCTACCTCTCCATTCATACCTACCCCTCCATTCATACCTACTCCTCCATTCATACCTACTCCTCCATTCATACCTACTCCTCCATTCATATCTACCCCTTCATTCACATCTACCCCTCCATTCATACCTACCCCTCCATTCATACCTACTCCTCCATTCATATCTACCCCTCCATTCATACCTACTCCTCCATTCATGCCTACTCCTCCATTCATGCCTACTCCTCCATTCATATCTACCCCTCCATTCATACCTACCCCTCCATTCATATCTACTCCTCCATTCATGCCTACTCCTCCATTCATACCTACTCCTCCATTCATACCTACCCCTCCATTCATACCTACCCCTCCATTCATACCTACTCCTCCATTCATACCTACCCCTCCATTCATACCTACTCCTCCATTCATACCTACTCCTCCATTCATACCTACTCCTCCATTCACACCTACCCCTCCATTCATATCTACCTCTCCATTCATATCTACCCCTCCATTCATATCTACCCCTCCATTCATACCTACTCCTCCATTCATACCTACTCCTCCATTCATATCTACCCCTCCATTCATACCTACTCTCCATTCATACCTACTCCTCCATTCATACCTACTCCTCCATTCATATCTACTCCTCCATTCATACCTACTCCTCCATTCATGCCTACTCCTCCATTCATATCTACCTCTCCATTCATATCTACCTCTCCATTCATACCTACTCCTCCATTCATACCTACCTCTCCATTCATACCTACCCCTCCATTCATGCCTACTCCTCCATTCATATCTACCCCTCCATTCATACCTACTCCTCCATTCATACCTACTCCTCCATTCATACCTACTCCTCCATTCATGCCTACTCCTCCATTCATGCCTACTCCTCCATTCATATCTACCCCTCCATTCATACCTACCCCTCCATTCATATCTACTCCTCCATTCATACCTACTCCTCCATTCATACCTACTCCTCCATTCATATCTACCCCTTCATTCATACCTACCCCTCCATTCATACCTACCCCTCCATTCATACCTACTCCTCCATTCATGCCTACTCCTCCATTCATACCTACTCCTCCCATTCATATCTACCCCTCCATTCATACCTACCCCTCCATTCATACCTACCCCCTCCATTCATACCTACTCCTCCATTCATACCTACCTCTCCATTCATATCTACCCCTCCATTCATATCTACCTCTCCATTCATATCTACCCCTCCATTCATACCTACCTCTCCATTCATATCTACCCCTCCATTCATACCTACTCCTCCATTCATACCTACCCCTCCATTCATACCTACCTCTCCATTCATATCTACCCCTCCATTCATATCTACCCCTCCATTCATATCTACCCCTCCATTCATACCTACCTCTCCATTCATATCTACCCCTCCATTCATACCTACTCCTCCATTCATACCTACCCCTCCATTCATATCTACTCCTCCATTCATATCTACCCCTCCATTCATATCTACCCCTCCATTCATATCTACCTCTCCATTCATACCTACCTCTCCATTCATATCTACCCCTCCATTCATACCTACTCCTCCATTCATACCTACTCCTCCATTCATACCTACCCCTCCATTCATATCTACCCCTCCATTCATACCTACTCCTCCATTCATATCTACCCCTCCATTCATACCTACTCCTCCATTCATACCTACTCCTCCATTCATATCTACCCCTCCATTCATGCCTACTCCTCCATTCATGCCTACTCCTCCATTCATATCTACCCCTCCATTCATACCTACCCCTCCATTCATATCTACTCCTCCATTCATACCTACCCCTCCATTCATATCTACTCCTCCATTCATATCTACCCCTCCATTCATATCTACCTCTCCATTCATACCTACCTCTCCATTCATATCTACCCCTCCATTCATACCTACTCCTCCATTCATACCTACTCCTCCATTCATACCTACCCCTCCATTCATATCTACCCCTCCATTCATACCTACTCCCTCCATTCATACCTACTCCTCCATTCATACCTACTCCTCCATTCATATCTACCCCTCCATTCATATCTACCCCTCCATTCATGCCTACTCCTCCATTCATGCCTACTCCTCCATTCATATCTACCCCTCCATTCATACCTACTCCTCCATTCATATCTACTCCTCCATTCATACCTACCTCTCCATTCATAACTACCCCTCCATTCATATCTACCCCTCCATTCATACCTACTCCTCCATCATACCTACCTCTCCATTCAGACCTACCTCTCCATTCATACCTACTCCCTCCATTCATATCTACCCCTCCATTCATACCTACTCCTCCATTCATACCTACCTCTCCATTCATACCTACCTCTCCATTCATATCTACCTCTCCATTCATATCTACCCCTCCATTCATATCTACCCCTCCATTCATACCTACTCTCCATTCATACCTACCTCTCCATTCATACCTACCTCTCCATTCATACTCTACCCCTCCATTCATATCTACCCCTCCATTCATACCTACCTCTCCATTCATACCTACCTCTCCATTCATATCTACCCTCCATCATATCTACCCCTCCATTCATATCTACCCCTCCATTCATACCTACCCCTCCATTCATACCTACCCCTCCATTCATATCTACCCTCCATTCATACCTACCCCTCCATTCATACCTACCCCTCCATTCATATCTACCCCTCCATTCATACCTACGCCTCCATTCATACCTACCCCTCCATCATATCTACCCTCCATTCATACCTACCCCTCCATTATACCTACCCCTCCATTCATATCTACCTCCTCCATTCTACCCTACCCTCCATTCATATCTACCCCTCCATTCATACCTACCCCTCCATTCATACCTACCCACCTCCATTCATATCCTACCCCTCCATTCATACCTACCCCTCCATTCTACCCCTCCATTCATACCTACCCCTCCTATCCTCCATTCATACCTACCCCTCCATTAATTCATACCTACCCCTCCATTCATATCTACCCCTCCATTCATAA